>JANQAP020326432.1:0-17525 GCA_026874005.2 Erythroxylum coriaceum | reverse complement strand
AGATTGGGAGTATTCCTTAAGCTTCAACATGAACTCCTTTGCATTATCCGTCTTAGGCATTGATGGCTTCACATTTTTTGTAATTGTCATTTGCATCAAATTCAAGCTCAGCCTGTTAGACCGTTCCCAAGCCTCATAATAAGACTTGTCAGTTTCAGAACTAGTCTCAGTTATGGCTATGGGCCTTGCATCTGAAACTATGGCCAAGTCCAAATCCATTACATTGGATTTGTTCAGACCAATCCACATAATTCATACCATTGAACTTGATCAAGCCGCTTCCTAAAGTGAACAAATTAGTAGACATTGCAAATGCAACATGTAGCCCATGCATTAATGCTTTTAGTAGAATTAATAGATTTAGACAATAACAAACTTTAATATATATATTTAATTCCACCTTTGGCTGATACTTAAACACATATCCACAATCTTTGATGATGCTAACATATATATATACACACTTTGATAGACAATCAATCATACTCAAGTTAGTATGCATGTTATCTTTGGATATACAAACATATTCACCAAGTAGGTCAATAAGTCTCTTTAATGTTATTAATTATAAGCAATGGTCCACCTTTGGGTGACCTCCTAGCGTTATGATTAATAATCTCAATTGTTCAGTTCAACCTTTATGTCATTTTAATAGCATCATTTCATCATGAACAATAGAAACATTCACAATTAAATGTTTAATATTTTCAAGCTAGGTCACTTTGGTGACTAACAAGCTTTCCATGCAATAAACATTTAATTGGACAATTATCATACATGACAAATTTTAATTTAATTAGTTTGGTCACTTTGGCGACTAACAAACTATTCTAAATTACCATTATGTCATGTAGCACATTCAACATGTAAAAAGAAAATTTAATTCCAAACATTGCATAATATAAAATATTCAAAGTACCAAATAAAACATATAATATGGTATTGATTTTTAAAATTATATTATGCATAGAAAAATAAATCAATTATGATTTAAATAATCAATTATAACCCATCACAAAATTGTTTTACTTAGGGTTAAAGTTCATAATTTAATTACTTAATAATTAAGGTTTCATAATATAACCCAAATTTGGATTCCATAAAGTTAGGCCAAAATCATTTAATAACCCAATCTGATCCTCTAATAACCCAAAGGTCCAAAATAAATAGCCCAAACGCAAGTTTAGCGCTAAAGAAATAAGGCAGCCCGTCTGGCGCTTACAGAGCATGTGTCGACATCCGTCCAGGGTCTATCCAACGGCAGGCTCGTGCTGTCCTCTGTGTCAGATAGGGCGCGTGAAAATCACGTGCCCCATCTTCCTCTTTGCACTGACTGGTTTCTGCGTTTGTTTTTTTTATGTCACTCTTATTCATGGGTTCTCTCTATACCAAAAGCCATCCCAAACCTTGAATCCATAAGCATCCTTTCCCAATGTTATAGCCAACAAAAACATATCTTTATAGCAACAGAGATGTTATAGCAAATAGAAACAAAAAACTCGAATTGTTTCAAGCCAAAATCATCAAGACATCATGTCTGAGTTTTCGTAGCTTTTCAACAATCATAAACACAAGTAGTAATGATTGCATCATTTCCAAGTTGAAACATCCAACAACATAAAATAAAACACAAGAAAATGATGAAACCATCATTAACACGAAAAAATAAGTTCGAAAATGTATGGGAATATAAAAACAAAATCAAAAGTTTGCGGTTCATTTCTATATCTATGTTCTTGTTTATGGTAGTTCCATTTATGGCAATGCAAGATGTCGTATATGAAGAAAGCAATGCCATTACAATACAGAAAGTAATCACTCTAGAAACGAAATGAATAGTTGATGATGGTAGACAACAAACAATGCAACACCTTGCTCTGATACCAATTGAAAGACATTTATGAATCGATTAATAACACTGTAAACCAAACTTAAATCCATGATGGTTGAAGTTCTTGATGAATTTTTATTCCCTCTTTGCCTTTCTTCTATAATCCGTTTCCACAATGGTTCAGAAACTTTCTTAATAGTTTTTTTAAAACATAAACAACTTGCTACATGTATGTTATTGCATGTTATATTTAAAGGAGACAGGGAAAAGGTTTTAGACCCATTTGAGCCCAACTCTTTAAGACCCAATAACCATTATCTTAGACTCTTTTCATTAGACTCAAATCCATAAGTGACATGGCCCACTAAAGAATCTAACAATTAACAACCTCTTCTAACAACTTCTTGGTTATAGCTAAATTAGTAGGAGATATAATGAACAGGTCCTTAGATGCAGTATGGATCATTGAATTAGATGAACTACTAGTACGATGCGTTTCACCTAGGACATAATTAGTCTATAACTTAGATAGCTAGTTAACTTAAACAGTATAATGAAACCAATATAAAACACATGCATTCCTAATTGAACAGACATAGTAATTAGAATCGACGATTATTCCAAAAGAACCAATTTCTGTAATCCTTTATAAACCATCGTGACATCGCCTGCCTCTATTTCCATCTATGCTCTCTTGAATATTTAAGGAAGCTTAACAAAACATATATTATATATATATACAATCAAATGTTCACATATATAATAGCTTCATAATAGGAAATGAGATTTAGATAATAAAGAAAGTGAGGTAGTTTGGATGATACTAAAAACCTTGAACAAGAAAATTGGCCATTGAAGGCAAACGGTTATTAGTGTATGAAGAGGGGATTTATTCTGCTTTAGGGACAGTTTTGCCACATTCCTCCCAACAGAATGAATTTCCACCATTGGAAACTAATCGCCACATCAACATTCCTCGATGAATTATGTTAAGAGTTATATTCTGAAAGTCAATTTAGAAAAAATTTCATTATGTTCAATTAAATTCTCGATGATAAGTGAAAGTACTACAGTTTAGTACTTATACATCTTCAATCTTCCTAATGAGATAAAAGTTACCCTTATTACAATAAAAGTAATCCATTTACCCTTTATATCATATCTAAGTTTTATAATTTAAAGTAAAGTACACATGACCATGTTCTTTATGTACAAAAATATAGTATTTGATATATAGGGTTACATTGCTATCATTACAAAAATGTGAAATTTTCAATATGAACAAGTGGTTTATACTAAAAAAGACTAATTTACTCGAAGGGACGAAAGAAGGAAAGATCCTCCCCATGGCACTACTTTTCAGAGATAGAGTTATTGGCTAAGAAAGCAGTCTATAGTGAAGTTTTCACAAGTAAACTACTTCTCTACCTTTGCGGTACAGTCTCCATACTAGTGACTAAGCTATGATTTTTGAAGAAAGAGTCATTTTCTTTATCGCTGAGCTGAGCTTCACTTTAGGGAGAGGATACTACTTATTAGACCCACGCTTTGTTCTTGATGTACCGGAATTTGTGAAGATGCTGCAAAGTAGACTTCCCCCTTAACTATAAGACAAGCAATACATCAAGGAAAGGGTCCGAAGGAGCTCTCTCTAATAGTAGAAAGCTTAGGGCTTAGGCTAATAGAGTGAGATGAGTTGAATCTTTCCATTTCAACCTAGTTTATGAAAATAAAAGGTTCAAATCATTTTTTGACATGAGCGTTCTATACCAAAAACAATTTCCCACTATTCATTTTGAAACCATTTTTGTATTAACATGGTAGTAGAAAAAGTACCTTGTTCTGTCTGCACTTCAAACAGTTTAGCTTTAACCATGTACAACTTGCTACAAAGTTAAATACTATTTCAGACCTTTCATTGAATAGTTAGCAAACTTTCCTGAAAGAAGATATGTGAATGACTTCCATTACAATATTCTTTTGTTAGACAGCATGTTGATCAATAAAATGATTATTACACAAATTGAAATTATCAAACGCAATTATAAATTTAAATGCTTCTTGAAATTAGATATATTATATAAATCTAAATGCTTGTTGGAATATTTTAATGTAAAAGAAAGAACTTAGTTAAGAACATTAATTATGCTTTATTCCTATTATATGTTAGTCTTGGGGAAAATTATCAAGGTGATCATTAAAATAGTGCAAAAAACACAACTTTAACTCTAAGTTGGGAAAAACTTTATAAGTGTCTCTAATAGAACTTTCATCAAATACTTGATAGTAAAAAAAAATAATCCCTAACTAATAACAAAAATGTAAACAATGAACCGATTTTAGACCAACATCAACCCATTCTGTCACAATGAAGCATAATAGTGGCAATTTACATAGACAATCAAAACCACATCACAAAAAATAGAGAGACAAAGAAGAAAAGAAAAGCACATCACAATAACCCAAAGAATAAAAGGAGAGAATAGAAAAAAATACATAAGGCGGATGATTTACTTAGATAGACGGACAATCAAAGGCAACCACACGAAAGACGAAACTTCACCACAATAAGACTGAATTGCCTTGCTTTAAATATGCCAAGCAATTGAAGAAAGACAACTTGCTTCAAAATGATCTTGACAAAGTTTCGGTAATTTTTCAATTTATTTAATTATATACATTTTAACTAGTATTTAAACACTAATTTAACTTTTATTTGTTGTTCACAGATGAAACTCAATATTGTCGATATCGAGAACCTTGAAGTTTCAAGTTGTGTTAGTTCACTGTTGAAACAAAGGGCGAAGGATCATCGTTATCGACTATATAAATACTACAAATCTTTCCCTTCGAATGAGGAGGCAAGGAGACATGTTCTTAAATGGGTAACTTTAGAAAATTGGAGTCAAATTTTTAATTATTGGGCCTCTGCCAATGTTAAGGTTTGTCTTCTTTCTCTTCACATTTGCTTCAATTAATATTGTGCCACATTTAATGACTATTTCTTTTCCGTATTTAGGAAAAGTGTGAGAAAGTCAAGATTAATAGAGAAGATGAAAACTCCTCATAACCAAGACGCCAAATCATTTGTTGTCGTCAGGAAAGAATTTGTAAGTTATTAAGTTAGAAATTATAATTAAATCAGTTAATACAATATTATTTAATGTGTTTCAATTTTTATTTCCATAAAAAAAGTGAAAAGGAACTATATGGTCAAGAGTGTGATAGGATCAGACTCTACAAACTGACACATTACAAGGAAGGTGAAGGTTGGACGTTTGAAGAAACGTAGGATAATTATGTAAGTCTAAAAATTTGTTTATTTTTTATGTTTATTAATTTTTGAATTAAATATTGATTTTATATTTTATATTTTAAAATAAGATGCAGGAGTTTTTGCAGAGCTCCTTGTTTGACAGAAATGACTTAAATATGGATGACATTTGCAAGAACATCCTTCGTACAAGATCAAGCTACATCAAAGGTCTTAGGCATGAACCTAAGTCAATTGGGGCATCCCTATCATGACCAATATATATAATGACACTTCAAGAGGAGAACCGGTCGCTTAAGGCTTCGTTACAATGTAATGAGCAAAAGTTAGATCGTATTGAACGAAAATTGGCCAAGCTTGAAAAGAAGGTCAAACAAATACTTGGCTCAAATTATGAAAGTAGTAGTGACGATGGAAACGAGCTTTAGATTGGACATAAACTTTTTTGTAATTAACATTTAATGACCTTTATTTTTATATAAAATGTTGTTTATTTTAATTTTTTAATTAATTATAAATCAAAATATCTAAATATCACAAGCAATATGATGGATTAAAAATCTTTAAAATAATCCTAATTGAATATCCAAATTTTTAAACGAATGTTTACTAAAAAATAAAAACTCATCACCAAAACTTTTTAACAACGTTATTAAAAATGACACCAATAATTTTTTATAAAAATTAAATAAAAATGTACAAAATCGTCACCAAAAGTTTTTATCTACGTTATCTAAATCGTCGCAAATAACATTTAGTTACGATTTGAGAATTGTCACAAACAACCTTTAAAAATCTTCGCAAATAATCTTTACCTACGTTTTGAAAACCGTCGCTAAAAATATTTTGCTACTTAAAAATTATCGTCGTAATATATTATTAGCTACAAGTAAGTAACGTAGCTAATAACTTAACTTTTAGCCATGAATAATAACCGTTGTGAATAGTCTTTCGCGACGATTGGTTTTAGCCTCACCTATCTCTTTTGGCGACGTACCATAAATTGGAGCGAAAAATAATTTGTGACTATGTTCTGAAAACCTCGCTGATAATATTTTGCTACCTAGATTTTGTGACGAAATATTGAATGAGTGTCACTAAAAAATTTTGGCGATGATTTTTGTACTTATACTGATGAAAATATTTGTGGCCAAATGTCCGTTTTGTTGTAGTGACATTCATATGTTTAATTACAAACTATGGCAGAAGTAAATTGTCTATATGGGACTTGTAGTTGGAATTCGATGGCCCTTTCTTGATATCATTCGTCAAATATAAAACTAGGGTTCGCAGTGAGTCGAGCCAATCTCAAGTCAAGCTATCAAAGGCTTGTTGTATTCAGCCATTATTTCAAAAAACAATCAAGTTATTTTGTCGAAAGTTGCACCCGCACATTCGATGTTATGTACCAAGGAATCCCAAAAGGTTAGGATCTAATTTCATGCTCTTTTTTTGGATTAAGCTTTGCTTTATTAGGTCTATCTCCCTCTACATAGTGAAGGACCTGAGTCCCTTTTTCTTAATTAAGATATATATTTTTTTAAAAATGGGTTGTTTAAAATGAATTTTTAAAAAATATTAAGTGTACATAAAATTTTAAAATTAATAAATTCAAATTAAATTTATTTTAAAGTAAATTAACCAAAAAATTTATATGAGAAATAAAACTCTTATTTAATTAGCACAAGTGCTTAATAAAAATGTAAATAAAATTTTGAAATGAATAAATTGAAACTAAATTTAGTTTAAAAGTAAGTGAACCAAAAGATTTTATATTAGAAATTCAACACCCATTTTATTAACACAATTGCTTAATAAAAATGAGTTTTTAAAAATGTTTATATTAAATGTACATAAATTTTTTAAATGAATAAATTCAAACTAAACTTATTATAAAAGAAAGTCAACCAAAAAGATTTTATACGAGAAAATGCAACATTCATTTCATTAACATAATTGCTTAATAAAAAAAAGTTTTTAAAAATATATATATTAAATATACATAAAATTTTGAAATGACTAAGTTCATAATGAACTTATTATAAATGAAAGTGAAGTAAGTGATTTTATATAGGAAATGTAACATTCATTTAATTAATATAATTGTTAAATAAAAATGTATATGTTAAATGTACATAAAATTTTGAAATAAATAAGTTCAAACTAAACTTATTATTAAAGAAAGTGAACCAAAAGATTTTATATGAGAAATGTAGCATTCATTTAATTAATAAAATTGCTTAATAAAAATGATTTTTAAAGATTGTATATATTAAATTTAAACAAAATATTGAAATGAATAAATTCAAACTAAACTTATTATAAAAGAAAGTGAATCAAAAGATTTTATATGAGAAATGCAACATTCATTTAATTAATATAATTACTTAATATAAATATATATTAAATATATATATAATTTTTAAATGAATATGTTCAAACTAAACTTATTATAAAAGAAACTGAACCAATGATTTTATATGAGAAATGTAACTTTCATTTAATTAACAAAATTGCTTAATAAAAATGAGTTGTTAAAAAAACATATTAAATGTACATAGAATTTTGAAATAAATAAGTTCAAACTAAGCTTATTATAAAAGAAAGTGAACCAAAAATTTTATATAAGAAATGCAACATTCTTTTAGTTAACGCAATTGTCTAATTGAAATAAATTTTTTTAAAGGTATATATTAAATGTACATAAAATTTTGAAATGAATAAGTTCAAACTAAATTTATTATAAAAGAAAGTAAACCAAAAGATTTTGTATGTTAAATACAATATTCATTTAATTAACATGATCACTTAATAAAAATGAGTTTTTAAAAATGTATATATTAAATGTACTTAAATTTTTTAAATGAAGGACTAAAAGATTATATGAGAAATGTCACATTCATTTAACATAATTGCTTAACAAAAATGAGTTTTAAAAAAAACAAAAAAGTAAAGAATTGTATTAATACTAAGATGTCCATACATGAGAACATGAATAATAAACAAATACAAGGCAACAACAACGTTTCAGCAAACATCAAGGAAAACATTTAAGCAAATATTAGCATCTTTAGATGAAGCACCGACAATGTTTAAACACAAAGAGCATACGGGGCATTTGACAAAAATGGGATAAGCGCAGATCACGTCTTACCCTATTCACCCAACCCTACCAAATTAGGGATTGGGTGACTGCCAGTCTCTGGTTCTGAAAGAGGTGCTTTAGCAGATGGATGATTTCTAGGATAACCTTTTGAACGTCCTCTAACCTTGTGGATCCAAAGTTCTTCTCATGTTGGTTTGAGTGTTCAGAGCTAGCAGACGTGCGCTACACATCTAAAGGGGAAGAACTCCTCTTTTCTAGGTACTTACATGCAAAGTTTATTGATCTGCTCTTTCAAGCGATAGTTAGCCCCTATTGTACATTAATTGATTCTCTACGATGAGGCTAAATTAGGGCAAACTCTTTCTAACCTAATAGAATATAGTAGTTTCTTTTTGATTCTATCAATTAAGAAGTAGAGAACCTCATTTCTGGAACGTGCAATGTTCTCTCTCGCCAAATCTCCTTGATGGAGGAGGCAAAGGATATAACATAACTCTATTTGTTGTAGTTAGGAGTATGGTTCAACTTCAAAAGCCAATCAAGAGCTTCCGAGAAGGTTGTACCTACATTAGAAATAAGACACAGTTTTTATATCTTCTCCTATATAAACTGGGAAAAGGGGGAGCGAGAAAAAAAAGTGATTCCTTGATTCTTCCTCTATCTCACAGAGGACATAAATAGAATTGGAAGTAATATAATGCATTATGTCTATTGTGCTTAGCTTGTTTAACACAATAAGCGATAGAAGAATGGAGTAGCTAGGCATGAATGACTTGTGCTAAATGATAGGAAACCATATCTGCCTTAAATTGTTCTTATTTTTTCACTTTTTGAATTTCACAATGTTGAAGGTGTTTGGAGGAAGATTGAAATTTTGGAATATGTCATCTCTACCTATATTAGGTTGGTAATTAGGAGTAAGGTACTGCAATTCTGATGGAATGTTCCATTGGCCTCTTAGCATGATGGAATTCCCCTACACTTAAACTATGCTTGTCCTCAAGCATATTAAAAAAAACACTAGACTATAAAAGAAAAAACAATTGAACAACAGTTTTCTCAAATAATAGTCAAAGATATCAATGATCATTTTAATAAACATAACCTAAGAACTTGAAACTCATAATACTCAATGAACAAGTTATTCACTACATATTTAGCCAAAATCAATAAACAATTCAATTCAAAGAACCATTAATAAGTGTGGTAGATACTCACTCCACTCTCCATCCTCTCAAGCATTCAAATGTAGGGTATATTCACTCATCATTCATTTCATGTAAGGCATCTACCATAAGCTTGCTTACTAATCCAATCTCCACCACTCATATCAAACACAAACATCAATCTAAAGTTTTTATTTTGGTTGTAATAGGGCCAGGCTAAGCGTAGGAAAAAGGAATATCGTAGTTTAAAACCATAAAACAAATTGAGAATTTAAAGTAATATAAACAATGAAGCATAAAACACTCAATTCTTTCATTTGATGCAACATGATCAACACTCCCCATTTTTATGTCTCTCCTCTTCTTTCATTTTTTGGTCTTCTTCTTTTTTTGTTATTTTTTTCTATTTCTATTTCTTTTTTCCTTTTCTTTTTTCTTTCTCTTTTTTTCTTTCTTCTTGGTTTTTTCTTTTTTAAGTAATTATTTATTTTAAAACAAGGAAAATAAGAGAAGAAAAATATAGAGGAGAGAAAATTACTACAACCATACTCACTCCTAATGTAAAAGCCAACTTTATATTATGACTCTCCTACACTTGTTCAAATAATTATTCCCTAAACCCAATCATACACATTCAAATGTTCAACTTGCCTTATGGTAGGTACAATGAAGAGGATGAATAATTAAGGTCAAGGCTCATATTTTGGGTTTAAAGAAAGAAAAGGTCTAATGTTAAGCTCAAAGGGGGTTCACTAAAGGTAACATCATGGTGGCTTTTTAAGCAAATGGGTAAATCCTAGTTGCCTTCATCATTTGAAAATATGCATAAGATTATGTGATCTCAACTAGTATTTACAAGCAAGGTTTAGAGTTCCCTAATCATAAAAGAACACTCTCAACAAAGAATACTTGAATTTGGTGTTTAATAGTTCAAAAAGGCTTAAATTCTTAGCAACTGAAAAGCCTCATTCATCTATCACAACAAGCTAATATCCTTTTAACTTAAATCCAAGTTAATCAATCTAAGAATGCAAGTACACTCATTCACTCATATTATTCATTTATAATCCTGATCGAGATCATTTAATGATCATGGATCACTAAATATTAAATGGGAAAAACAAACACATAACACACAAATAATATTTTTTAAACTAATACCCCCTCCCACACACACACTTAAACATCACACTATTCCTAATGTGATGTAAATCTAAAACATAAAACAAAACAAGCAAGGAAAAGTATTAAAACTAAAAGAAATTAAACTAATAAGCAACAAAGAAATGGATAGAAATACGATACAAATGTGGGGTTGATCACTGCGTTGATCTGGTGTGGAACGTGGTGTACTGCATCGAGGAATGAAAAATAGCTACAACAAAAACAAATAGAAGAGACAGGAGAGTAGGCCTACACACATAAAGAAAACAAACTAAGTTAATGTTTACTAAGAAAATTAACAACAAACAAATTATTGAAGTACAAACAAAAATTAAATGGATTGCTTCTTTAACGTCTTGTAGCTAGACGCCTCAATGGTCATGCTCAAGGTGGGTTGTTCAAAGTGATTGATTCCATCGTTTCCTCCTTTTCATATGGATCTGTCTCCAAGAATTTTCCAGATACTTCCTTAGTTGCATCCACTAGCAGTTTATCACTCTCCTTAACCCAGTCTAGCTTCTTTCCTTCTTCTTCCTACAAAGAAAAATCATAATATGTAGCATTAACTTGATCAACAAAAATACAGTTTTTAGAAACAATAGAAGTAGGGATATGTTCAACATTAAAGATTAAAATTCTACTATTTCTCCTAAGACGGTCATGGTCAATTTACCATTCTTCACATTGATCAAAGTGTTGGTAGTAGCCATAAAAGGCCTCCTTAGGATTAAAGACCTCCTTAGGAGTATGGAGTGCTCCTTTTCTTTCTCCTTTACTTCCCCCATGTCTTGGAAAACAAAGTCTACAGGAACAATCAATCCTCCAACTTTCACTAACGTGTCCTCTATTATTCCTTTCGAATAACGGATTGACCTATTAATTAATTACAAACACATGTTTATAGGTCTTAACTGTCCTATGTCTAATTTCTCATAAACAGAGTGAAGCATAAGTTTTATGCTCACTCCAAGATCAAGCATACCTTTAACCTCATCACCATTACCCATTGATACTTTCACGATAAAACATCTTTGGTCTTTTATTCTAAGGGTAAATGAGGCTGCAAAATTTCACTTACTACTTCCGAAACTAACAATTCTTTGTTAGACTTAAACTTTCGCTTCTTAGAGCTTAAATCCTTAAAGAACATGACATAAGTTGGAATGTTCCTAATCACATCTAACAAAGGCATATTAACATTGACCTTAGAAAGCATACGATATAGATAGGAAAACTACTCATCTTGTTTCGATTCCTTAAGACGACTTGGATATGGAATTGGTGGTTGATAAGGATCCATCGCTTTATGCATTTTTTTTCCTTCATTGTCTTTGGTGTCATGCTTAAGTTGTTCACCCTTTTTAATATGACTTGAAAAGTTTCTCCCATTGCTTTTCTTATATTGCTCATCTTCTTCTTAGGTGAGGTTTTCCTTTTCTTGATTATTAGCATCAGGCAGCTCAGAAGGAAACTCAACATGATTGTTAATCACTTTATCACTTCTTAGAACGGTGATTGCTTGGGCTTGCTTGGGTTGACTGGGCAACCTTCTCTTTTGATTGTTATGCATTTGAGCTACAAGTTGCCCTACTTGAATCTCAATCCTCTTGAAAGATGCTTCTAAGGAGTCAAATCTCTTGTTATTTATGTCTTGATTATGAGTTGTGACCTGAATGAATGCATTCAGGCTTTCCTCCAAATAAGGCTTTTTCAGTAAGTTGTAATTTGAGGATTGCCTTTGGAAAAAGTTTGGCCTCTGAAAATTCTAATATTCTGGTTAGGGTTGCATCAGTGGATTGTTAGTCTTCTAAGAAAAATTACGGTGGTTTCTCCAACCAGGGTTGTAGGTGTTCAAGTCTGGATCATTTCGGCCCCTTAGTTGAAAACCGTTAAGGAAGTTAACTTGTTCTTCCCCTTCTACCAAAAGTTTGTAAGAATACGAACAAACATTAGCTTCATGACCAAAAGTTCCACAAATACCACATACCTCTTAATTTGGAACATTTTGGGGTAGCCTTATAGTTAGCATCTTCACATGCCTTGTCAACTCAGCTAACTACATAGCCAATTCTTGATTCGAGCTCACTTTATGAACTCCAGCTTTTCTTCCCCTAATGCTCTTTTGTCGAGAATTGGCCCAATATTTTAAAGATTTCATATGTTTCTTCATCCATCCTCTCTCCTACAACTCCTCTTGTTATATTGTCTACAGTGTACTGGCACTATTGTGTCAACCCATCGTAAAAGAATTGGTTTAGTATGTGGAGCAGAAAATGACGGTGCGGACATTGTATAGACAAAAGCTTAAAGCATTCTCACACCTCGTGGAATGGCTCTCCCTCTATTTGAGTGAAGGTAGCTATCTTGGTGCGCAACTCAGATGTCTTTTGATGGGAATAGAATTTTCCTATAAATTTGTTGTACACCTTTTGCCATTCCTTGGCCTGATCCTTCAATGTGCATAGGAAGCATCTCATTCTGAGTTGATCTTTGTTTAAGCCATCCAATGAAAAGGTTTGGAGAGTAGTATACAATTCCCGAATGAAGTTTTAAGGGTCTTCACTAGGAACTCCATAAAAAGATGGCAACATATTGTAGAGGATGCTCTTAAGTTCATAATTTCTGACTGGCTCTCCCAAATGGATGCACAAAGTGGCAGTACCAATCACAGGTCTGGCATACTCCTTCATCACTAACTACCTTTCACCCGTCTTTTGGTTATTTACTTAATCTTCGCATTTAGGTTCCTCGTAATCGTCTTCAAAGTCCCTTTGAGGACTTCGTCTTTGATGTATGTTATCAATAAAAGGGACAATTTCACTATCTAAAGATCCCCTTCCTAGCATAAACCAAGTGAATTCACTACCTAAAGTTCTCCTACTATCACAAACTAACTACAAAAAGCACTAAATTAATAACAAAAATTACAAAACACATTAACAAAATAACACAATAAAACATGAATGCATGAACAAACACAAACAATCAAAATCATTTAAGCAAATAAAAACAATCAAAATTAATTTAAGTTTAAATGCTAAACACCTCACCAACAACGATGCCAAAAAATTTTTGTGCCCAAAAAGTTCTAAAAATTACCTAGGCCATCCTACTTGCAAGTATACGAGGTAGTTGTAGTTGATTACCGAGGGTCGTCTCCCACGGAGGTGAAATAGATTCACTTAAATTAATTTTGAACAAAAACAAAAATAAATGCAATCCTAAACATTTTATCCTAATTCTTGAGTTAAAGTTTTCAGGAAAATCACAAACTAGTCTGGAAAGTAAACTGAATCGATTGGAAGCAAAAAAGAGAAAAAATCAAAATGGAAGACTCTTGAGAATTAATTCACTAATTTAATTTCCTATGCATGATTAAAGGGAAATGATTGGGTAGTTACCTTACCGAAATTAACAGTTTGACCCTAAGGTCATCTCAAATAATTAATTAATCTAACTTTCGTATTCAACAAGTTATCACCCGAGATAATTGTGAAAACCTGATTACTAGTTACCACTTAGGTTAACATATTTCTAATTCTTAACCTAAGCATTTATAGTTTTTTATTCCATATTGAATTTCTCCTCTTAGTCCTTCGATTAATACCAAAATGATGCAAAGTTTGTCCATTTTATTACATCCATTAAGCTCAGAGACCACAAAAATAAGTAAGATAACAAATTCGTAACTTACTCATGCATATGAACTAAAATAGCTACATTAATTCTCAAGAAAAAGATATCAGCCCATCATAGCATAATCACAATTTATCATCTCCATACACTTTAGTCTCATGATACTATCAACAGAGGTATTAAAGCAATAAAACAGTGAATACTAAATGAACTATTGAAAGATAACAAGGTATCAGTCAGTAAAGCTAACTGGTAATGTTGTTGCCTGCAACTAAATTAATACTAACTCTAGCAATGAAAAATGTAGTTAGTGAATAGTTGAGATCGTTCCCACTAGAAACTTTAACGGTAAATGTTATACGAATTGAAAACTAAAACAAATTGGGGGGTTTGAAGTAACGTAAATTTAAGGAATTTAAAAAATGGTAGAAATTGAAAATTAAACAAAATAATCAGATATGGAAATTCAGTAAATAGACCTTGGTTTCAGGTCACCTACGTTGTCAAACTAATATGGCTCCTTGATATAAAACTCAACCCGTTAACAAACATTCATTGGGTAATGTTTTCTCTTAAGATTAAATGAATAGAAACATGTATTCTAAACATTCTTATTAGTCAACAACTTAGGTACGATCTTAAGTTTAATTGATTAATAGTTTTAAGAACTAAGAAACCAATGAACAAGACAACACACATATGACATGCATTTAAACAAGTTAAGCATCTTCTTAGAATTTCCAAACTCTAACATAAAGATGGTAATCCTAATTGCCACTTTGGATTAGCAAGACTAAATGTCAAAATTCTACTAATTTGGCTATAAATTAAACAAATCAATTCCTAGTTGTGCATCCTAGAAATCAATCAATTCAATTATAAAAAGCAATTCAGAAGACACTTAATATTCATCAATGAAATAAAATTTATTTAAAAATATCACACATACTAGATGATAACGTGGTTCCCTTCAACCAAGAAGATGAATTTAGCTACTCATACTAAAGCTAATAACCAACAGAAGAATAGCAAAATACAAACTCTCCATCCCTGGTCTTTTTCCAGAAAATATGAAAAATCCTTAAAAAAATAGAAAAAGCTATTGCAGAAAAACATAAAAACCTAAAAACTAAGACTCTAACGTGAACAGTGAATGTCTTTTTAATGATTTTCAGTCTCCTCCCTTTTCCTTTCTGTCGTAATCTTCAGCTGATACACTTCTCACATATTCAGGCTGTAGATTCCCACCAACAAGGCATTTCCCACCAACAAGGCAACAACTTGATTCCCAAGATAATAAAGATCTTAGGTGTATTGAATTTGTTTTGGAATCAGATTCTGCAGATAATCTTTTTCCTTGCACGTGCCCACGCTTAGTCAATTATTTTTCTACCAGCTGGGAATTCGAATTGTTTTTACTTTCCTTGCATCTTGTTTATCCAATTTCATCTTTCCTGTGTTGAAAACCATCTAAGCACAATTAAGAAATAATTTCATTAATTTTGAATAATAATTTCAACACATTAAAGACATTTACATCTAACATTAGCACAAAAATGACAACTTAACAAATTCCCCCACACTAGGCCTTTGCTTGCCCTCGAGCAAATATACCAAACCACTACACTTAAAAATCAATTCGTCCTTCATAAGATAAAGTGCACACAATCCACAAAACTTAGGCCAACAAGACTTAGGTTGCAACACATATGATAATTACTTTTCATTGATATAAATAAACAAAGTCAAATTAAAACATTCTTGTTTAAAGGCAAGTATGAAACGAAGGTGAATTCTTCTCACAAATTTCTCTCTTTACACTCAAGTGTTTAAGGTTAAAGTGTTACCCTCAAATCTCCCTCTAACAGATTGCACTACCATAGGCTTGCAAATTCACCAGTTATCATTAGTTAGAATTACATGAGCTCATAGATCAGAAGGACTTTATTTTGGGTTGTAATAGGGTTGGGTTCAAGGGAAAGGTAAAAATGGGAAAGGGTTAATCACAAGCATTCACAAAGTACCAAGTAAAAGGGACAAGTAGCTATAAATTTTGAGATAAACATATGAATACTATGGACTACAACTACTTATTACTAACTAATGCTACTTTGCTTTTTTTTCTTTTTATTATTTTTCTTTTTTTCTTTCTCATTTTTTTACTTGAATAAAACAACAATAGTAGCATATATCAACAAAACATGTGTAGAAATACCTCTAAAAAATATCTTAGAATACAATACAAAACAAAAGTCCCTAATTTATAGACATTAAATTACTATAAATTACTTGGTATTCATTAAACTTGTGACAGGGTAAGGCTAAAGGGATTTTTGGGTTTCAATGTAAGGTGATTAATTCAAAAACAAACAGGGTTAAAGGCTTAAAGCGGTTTACAACTGAAAAATTGACTCAGTAGGCCATTTAAGCTAAGGGGCTTAAAATAAAAAAGGCCTTAATCATTTCCATAAATCATGTAGTCAAACAAATTCAATTTGGTTCAGTGCAAGTTCTAAAGACAAGCCTAATTAGAGGAGTATCACATAATACAAGAAAATAGAATTACATAAAGATGATGTCATTAAGCTCAAATTCGCTTACAAGTTTAATTCAAGAGTTCACTTTAATTCTACATATTACCTAATCACTCAAATGTCAAACTTTGACTAAGCATACAAGACCAGTTATTGCAATTAATCAGCATAGTTCACCGTAGACTCACATAGCCTAGTTTAATTTCATGCACACACTCAATCTCATCTAAACTAATATTACAAAGCTTCATGGCTTAACACACAACACAAGCATATAAAGAACAAAAAAAATTTAAAGAAAAGATAATTAAAGAAAGGCAAGACCACATAGTCACACACATGTATTCCATATCTTTCCCCCCACACCTAGACCAACATTGTTCTCAATGTTATGACATAAGATTAAAGAAGCAAAAATATAAAAGAAGAGAGAAAAGAATGCTTCACTATTGGTTGAAGTCTGAAATCATAGAGTTGGTGGGCGAGGAGGTTGGAACCTTTGATGCTCCCAATATGCCATCAAATTATGCTCCATTCGGTGCATATGATGTTCTAGTCAACTAAGACGATCATCCAAATTAGCTTGGGGAGGTTGGTAGCTACGCGGTGCATCTGTTACAACCTAATTTGTTGTAGCTGGACGTCGATTGAAAGGGGTAGCTGGTCTCAGATTAGTGAAGGATATCCTTTTATGACTCATATTGTTGGACCCCACACCCCGCCCTTAGGTCGGCGGCGTGTGTTTGCGGGTGATACCGCGGCATCCAACCTTAATCAGTATTGTCCTCTTTGGTCAAGGGTGAGTCCACGACTC
>JANQAP020325737.1:0-17532 GCA_026874005.2 Erythroxylum coriaceum | reverse complement strand
CATGCAAGTCAAGGATAGAGGTCGGGATCAGTTCGCGTCTGCATTGGTTTTCTTTATTTGTCACTAAATGTATTTTTCCGAAAAAATGTTGTATTATTTGTAAGTGACTTTTTACAGTTTGTAATAATTTTGAGAAACTGAAATGATTGTATTTTGAAATTCTGAAATGGGCCCAAGTGGCTAATAAAAGTTCTGTTGATTTCATTGTTTGTATCAAATGATTATAAAACAAAGTGGAATGTTTTGGTTACTAATTTTCTGTTCTTTATGATGTATGATTTTTTTAAAAAAAAATTATACCGACTTTTAATTGTTAAGTGATGTGACACACCACCCTCGCAGGGCACGGATTCGGATATCACTATCGATATCAGGTTCGGGTCCAGCGGGAGTGGGGTGTTACAGTTACACCCTCCACATCCAAATTGTGCTCCCATGTAATTTACTTGCTCTGGGTTATCGTCTCTCATCAGATAGCAGTCCACCGTATCATGATCCATTTAGCCACATAGCTCACATTTCAATTGTGCAACCTTCACTGGACCTAAGGATGATGCCTTCATATTATTGAGTTGTCGTGTTAAATGATCGATCTTAGCTTGCATTTCTATCATTTGGTTGAAAGCGACAACTCTCTTCTGTTCCCTAAAATTAGTAGGTTGCCTACCACGCTCACTAGCCCATAAACAACTATTGCTAGCTATCTCCTCTGTTAGCTCTTCTGCTTCATCGACCATCTTTCCCATTAACGATCCTCCCGACGCTGCATGAATGGTACCTCAAGTATGTGGGTTCACTCCATTGTAAAATGTCTACAGCAGGAACTCCTTAGGTAGATTGTGATATGGGCATCTCCTCTACAGATCCTTGTAACACTCCCATACTTCATAGATAGACTCCCCGTCACCTTGTTGGAAGTTTGTGATCTCCTTCGAAAAAGGCTCGCACTAGCTGTTCCCATGTCATAATGTTGGCGGGGTTTAGTGAATGATACCAAGCCTTCGCTCTATCCCTAAGTGGAAAAGGAAACAGCCTAATCCTCACTGTGTCTTTCGACATCTGGTGATATCGAAAAGTATCACAAATCTCGAGAAAACTCACTATATGCGTGTTCAGATCTTCATTTGTAAGTCTATATAATTGGATGTTCTGCTGAAGCATGTTCAGGAGGGCTGGCTTGATTTCAAAGGAGACCGCTAAACAGGCGGTCTAGCCACTCTTTGGTTCACAGGATTGAATCCTAGCCACATAAAATCCATGAGGTCCTTTGTTGTTGCCTGCCAGGGTTAACTTCCTGATCCATGTTTCTTTGGAATTCTTTAGCTATTTGTATTTTTTTAGTTTCTTCTTCTTCTTCTCACCGAGCTTTCCTAAGGGTTCTTTCTAACCATGTTATGTCTAAATCGGACGTCTCAATTGCGCGACTCGAACCCTTTGTGACTCTTGTGTTCAAAAACTTGTTCGCTCATGGTTACACGCTCTAAGTTTCAATATTTTTAACCTAGGTAATTACCGCAAGTGCACGGGTCATTTACGTAGTACCTAAGGTGTCGATCCTATGAGGAAGGGAACTAGTCCTAAGTCTAATGGCAACTAAGTCACAAACCTAACAACTACTACAGAAAAGTAAATCAATCAAACAATCAATTCAAGAATTAAATTGAAGAAATCTAATTATGATAACAAATCACACAACCCAATCCCAAAACTAACCTAGAAACTATCAAGTGAGAAAAAGGAGAATTCAATTTAAAATTAACGAAAAGCTAATCAATTATGCAATTCTTGACTTAATGGGTCTAGACGGTCCGAGGGTGAATTACTCTCTCTTGAGTTATAATTCTTAGCCCTAATTGACGATGCCAAATTTAAATTATAGAATCATGATCTCTCGATTCACGATTGATCCAAAAACCTAAATTAGTTTTAAGTTATCTATTAACCTACCGGGAATCTATGCTCGATCTCTCACTACACGTCTCTATCGGTTTGATTCAATCCTTTAACTATCAATTCACCTAACTCTCGTTAGCCCAAATTGATTATTTTCACTCGGCTCACCCTCTCAGTTTATTGCCAAATTATTAAGAACAGGAATTTGAATCACAATTAAATCAAAAGAAACACAACCAATTAAACTTTATTAATCTCAAAAATTGAAAACCCAAAGGTGAGTATAGATAACAATTAGCACTCAACAACAACAATTTTAATAAATATCTCAATTTCATACATAAAAAAATTGAAATAAACAAAGAAGCTACTGTCAGAATGGATCGTGGAGGCAACGACAGTAGGAAACCACCTGTTTCGGGAAGTACGTCATGTCAAGCTTCGTCTCCTTGTCTCTCTTCCTTCATCTCCTTCCTCAATCTCTCAAAACTCTTTAGGGTTTTCGAAATGTGACTCGCGTGAAAACTCTCGATTTAGACTCTCCAAGACTCCTGCATATGTTCCATAATGTTCTATTTATACTTTGGGCACTCTAGGTTAAAGTCGAGGTAGAAACGGTCCAAACATTTGTCCAAAATTTGAGTTTTTTTGTCAGCCTGATGCAATGCACAATTGTGGCCCTACCTGCTAAGATCGTGGCTAGCACTTTTTCCTTTCTGTCATGATTGTGACCTAAAGTGCACGATCGTGGCCTGACTTGACGCTCTCTGTCACGATTGTGGCTCTTGGTGCATGATTGTGGCCTGGCTGCTTCTGGTTCTTCCCCTTCTATCATGATCGTGGCCTATGTGCACGATCATGGCCTATGCTTTTTGGCCCAAAAACTCTTTAACTTTTCCCATTCTTCCCTGTTTACCTCGCAACACTAGCAAACACATCAAGCTACCTCAAAAATATACAATTTAAGTTCAAAGATTCAAACTAACCCATAAAAACACTTAAACATAAAAGCTAACCTAATTAAACCCTAAATGCATACTAAACACTTGCAATGACATAAAAATACTTAGCGAATCTAACCCTAAAACACAATACAAATCATAACTATCGACATCCCCACACTTAAACTTGTGCTTGTCCTCAAGCAAATAAAACAACAGACACGTAACATTAAAAAACACAATGCGATAATACGACAACGGCTTTAATCTTCATGAAATAAATTTAATCATAGAAACAATCATTCGAATTATATCAAATCATTAACAAACAAAACGGGTGTCTAGGGGCTTTGACTAGATATACAACTTAATCGAGACCCATGTGCTATCATATGTACCCTTTTTAATTGTGCACACACATTTCCTAGTATATTTTCATGAAGAAAACAAAATCAAACTTATTACAGGAACGATATGTTTTTATTTAAAACCTTTTTTTTCGAGACTTAGTCTTTTACTCGGAGGCAAACATTGGTGATGAATGTCGATCCGGTTACTTGACTAGGTCATTTATTAACAGCTTGGTTGGAATGTCATTATAGCCTTTTTACGCGAAGGCACACATTTGTAATGCATGTCGATCTGGTTACTCAACTATTATCAGGTGTTCAACTAGCTACTAGCTCTATTTATAACCCGAAGGTCAGCGGAATAATTTTTTTAATCTATTCGTTTCCATGTAAATAAATACTAGTTAAGCTACTTAGCAAAAAGGCCTCAAATTATGAATGAATGTGACAACTTAGAGGGAGCTAAATTTACACTAAGTCCTAATTATGCTGTATATTTATTCAAAGGCCCCCTAATTCACTAATGTCACAAGCTAATGATTATTAATGACCTAATAGACTCTATCTAAAATTAAATGAATTTCACTCAAACCTAAGCCATTGACACATTCACACCTTTCACATTATGCAACCTAATGCTATCATATGGTATATAAAGTCATATATAAAATAAAAACACAAAATCCCTCCCCACACTTGAACAACACATTGTCCTCAATGTGAGAAGGAACACACACAACACATACATAAACAAAATGTGCACACAGAAATTAAAATAACAAAGAATAGATAAAATTAACGCTAAAAAGAAAAAGAAATAAAAAATAAAGGTAAAATAAAAATAACCGAAAAATAAACACACAAAACAAAATAAAGCTGGAGAAGAAAATTGCTCTCAACTGTGAGAGACCCATGGAGATGTAACTTTCCCAACGCTAGTTTGGAGGTGGCATTGACACCGACGACCCAGTTAAGCATTCCTTCCTGGTATTTGTTGTTTTCTTTCTCTTTGGGAATTGATTGTGTTACATTCTGTGTATGGATTTGGGTTTTGTGTATGAATGATCGTATTCTCGATATCGTTCGATTATTTATGTATGAACCCATTGTTAGAATTTCAATATAATCTGTAATTGTTATGTTGAAATTCATTTGTAGTGACTAATGGTTTGTAATCATTAGAAATAACATAACCTAGGATAAATGACCCCAGCATATGTGATTGTTGCCTTGATTAATCAGTTTTCTTAGTTCATAATGCGATTGCCCAATTGAATCTAGAGATTGTATCCTAATTTATTAGGTAGTTAGGTTTAGTTAACGAGCATCTCTTCATTTAATAAAGCTTCTCGTTGACCTACGATTAATATTTGCTAAGAGAGGTAAAAGAACAATAAATCAATGAAATATGTTTAATTAGGGTATAGGTCGAGATTGAACTGAAGAATCGGGTCCCTAACAAATTTACCATTTTTCATTGTTTTTGCATGTTTTCTTTAATTTGTTTTCATTACTTTAGTTTTACTTTATTTTGTAAGATATACCATCCAAAACCCTCCTTTAAATCTAAACACCATTTAATTTCATTTCAACAACTTTACACATACTCTTTGTGGGATTGACCTAGACTCACCACTACCACAGTAGTAGGTCTAGTTTATTTTGTGTAATGTTACGACGCGGTAACACTTGGCCTAAAGAGAAGGTGCAAAATGATGTCGTTTTGCCAAATTTTTTTAAAAAAAGTGTATACGGACCGGTCCATGTTCAAATCGACAACCACCGTCCCGACCCGTTGCCATCCCTAAGTTTAAGAAACCTTTGAAAAACCTCTTCATCATTAAAATTTTCAAAAAAAGCTCCTTCCAATTTTAATTTTTTTAGAAAAATCCCTTCTCCTAAGCTTTGATTAGAAAATGAAAACAAAATATGTTCATCGTGATCATCACAAATGTACTAAACAAATATTTTTTACATGATGATTCAACCTTACTCTTAAATTCAAAATGAACTAACTAAGTTCAAGTCAATTTAATAATTTATTAAAATTATCCAAATAATTAATTTAAGTTGAATTTAATTAGTTTGAGTCAAGTTTAAGAGTTGAGTTGAGTTATTATATTAGTGACATTTAATTCCTCTACATCTAATATTCATATTGCATTTTACATCTATTATTCTATTATGAATTCTAATTTTAGTTTCTTATTTTTGGTTTCTTTTTTAAATAGACGAAAACTTACTTTGTTGTTAATGTCACTATAGATATAATTTTATTATTGATAATAGTTAAATATTAGATAAAATTTAATGATAAGTTAATTGTATTAATTAATTAAGTAAATAACTTTATTTTAGTATATTTTATATAATATTTATTAATGACTGCTAGTAAAGGATCTAATACATTTTATTCACATAAATAATTTAATAAGTAAATTTTTATAAACTAATTTTTATTTATGATATATTTTAGTTTTTAAAAATATTTAATTTGATTTTTATACATTTTAAGATATTGTAAACTTAAAGTTATTTATTAAATAATTATTAAATCAAAAACATTTTATTTTAAAAATAAATTTTAAAGTATTTATATTAATCATATTTCTTATTAGTAATTAATATTAAATAATTAAATAATATATTTAATTTGTGATACATTTGATTATGAAAACAAAAACAAAAAAGAGAATAAAAGACTATTTTTTACAGTTTTCATTATTTATTTTAAGGGTTAGTTACAAAACAAATCTTAAACTTTGCCCAATTTTGCAATTATAGCCCGAACTTTAAAAAGTGACACTAAATACTCAAACTTTCATTTTTTTTCAATTCTAACTCTTCAATAAGTTTACTAACGTGGGTTGCCATATGTTTCAACACTTATAGACGTCAGACCAACTTAACTTAACTAATGAAGATTAACTAAACTACGTCCTTTAATAACATAACTAGAAATACTTCATTTTTAGGAGTGAAATCCCTAAATCAAAGGCAACCCCTTGTTCTCACATAGACGTCTACTGCTACTCAGTTTGTTCTTGCATCACACTAAGCTCTTCAGTTTGTTCTTACATCGCTGCGAAGAAGCTCAATTTGTTCTCGCATCAAAATCGTGGCCAATTGCTAAAAACCCTAAATAAAACTAGCATAATAGCTTCTTCTCACACCAACACAGTAGCTTCTCTTTGCACTAGCATAGTAGGGATTTAAGGATTTCAGTAATTAGCCACAACTTTGATGCAAGAACAAACTGAGCTTCGTACGCTACGATGCAAGAATGAACTCAAGAGCTTAGTGCAATGTGAGAACGAATAGAGTAGCTTAGTATGATGCGAAAATGAAGTGAGGAGCAACAAACGTCTATGAGAGAACGAAGGGTTGCCTTTGATTTAGGGATTTCATTCCCTAAAAATGATATTGTTTTAGTTATGTTATTAAATGACGAAGTTTAGTTAATCTTTATTAATTATGTTAATTTTGTCTGATGTGTACAAGTATTGGAACACGTGGCAAGCCATGTTAGCAAAGTTAATGGAGATATTAACATCAGGCTAGAATTGAAAAAAATAAAAGTTTGAGTATTTAATTGCCAATTTTTAAAGTTCGGGCTATAATTACAAAATTGAGCAAAGTTTGGGATTTCTTGTAATAAAACCATTTTAAAAAAATTAAATTCATTTCAATGGTTAAAATTAGTAAGGCACAAAGGCCTTATTACATCAATCATTAGGAGACACTGGCTTTGTAGGCTTTTTTCTGCATGTGTCTTACAATATAAAATCAAAATGAACCTTCTAGTATCTATTTTTTGTTCCTATATATGTGTTCTTAATTGCCTTTTTGAAGCTACATATGAGTTCGTTCTCTGATAAATTTGCCTGGTCTTTAGACTTCCTAGTTCATAACTTTAGGGCTATAAGATGGAATGCTCCAAAGATCTTCCTTACTTCTTACATGAAGGTGTTATGATGTTAGGCTTTTTAGTGCATTACACTCTTATATTTGGGATAGAGGTCCCAAGTTGATTCATCTATCAAATTATAAGGATGTTTCCTTGCCATTTCCATCCTGGTATTCAAATTGCTCCTTGAATTCTTCCTTAAGTCTAAGTATGTTAAGAAGAGTCTATGAGTCAAAAATATTTTGGTGTTTTAAGTATAACTCATGTATCCGTCTAACCCATAAAAATTATTATCCACCAGTATTCTCCATACCCTTTTTACTATCAGTGTCGTGTTTATGGTTTGGAACAATAAAATACCTAAACCAACCTCTTTTTGATCTTTACGAACCTCACTCTACTTAACCTTGGCCATATATCTTCCCTCAGTGCTCCAATGCCAAAGAAACCTCATTAGCATTTGTCCAATGTTTTTAGAAATGTTATTAGTAAACCACAAATAAGAATACCAATATACATGCAAATTGTTTAGTATTGATTTATTGAGCTGAATTCTACTTACTATAGATAGGCATTTAGAGCTCCAGTTTGATATTCTGAGCTTGATTTTTTATATGATAGGCTCGAAATTCTTTTTTATAGGTCTTTTTGTAGTTATAGGTACTCTTAGGTATTTGAAAGGAGGTTTGAGCCCTAAGATCCCAACAATATTAGCTAACCATTTTTCTGAGCCTCTTACACTGGCTGCCACATAAAGAGAGCTTTTCTACTTGTTTATATTTATCCCTAAGTGTAATTTAAAGTTTTTCATAATTTCCATGAGTATGTTAATGGAGTTGTGGTCAGCTTTGAAAAATAATATCAAGTCATTCATAAAAAAGAGACTTGTTATTCCCAATCCTTTGCTTATGGAGTGAAATTTAAATCCTTGATGTCTACTGAATACATGTTTGATCAATCTCACTAATACCTCCATGACCAAGGTCAAGAGATAAACAGATAAGGGATCTTCCTGTCTCAGTCCTCTTACACCCTTCACCAACTTAATTAGCTCCCTATTAACGAGAATGGTAAAAGAAGCTATGATGACACACTGTTGAATCCACTGTATAAATTTGTTAGGAAATCCAAGAGTTGTTAGTATGTTTAGCAAGAAAGTCTAATCCACAGAGTCATTTGCTTTATGGAAATCTATTTTGATTGCACAGTTTTATTTCTTCCTTGAATAGTTTTATAGGAGCTCCTACATCATAAGGATGTTGTCCCCTATGGATTTCCCCTTTATGTATGCTTCTTGATAAGAATATACTAGCTAGTGTTTGGCAGGTTTCATTCTTTTAGCTAAATTCTTCATTATCAGTTTATGTATAGTATTGCAGTAAGAAATGGGGCAAGAATCTTTTAAAGAGCTTGAGGTAGGTAATTTCGAAATAAGGAAAGCATAGGTCTTATTAAACTCAAGCAACATTTTTCCATTCTAAAAAATATCTTCACAACACCAATAAATGTTGTCTTCAACTGCCTCCATATTCATTGAAAGAAAAATATCCTCTCAATTGCTTAAATCAATAGGTTTCATAAGTTTTCTAAAATACTATTTAGTACCTTATCCCTTATAAAAGACTTAAGCACATCTACAAAATATTGAGCATCTGAGTTACTGCCACAAGTTTCTCTAAAATACTTGTAGGCCTCATAATGGAACTCTTTAGTTGTAACCAGCTCCTTGCCATCTTTGGTATTTATAATTGTTATTTTATCGATGTTCTTTCTAGATTGTATCGATCTGTTAGAAAAATTGATTGTTTTTGTCTCCAATAATTAGTCACATGACTCTTTATCTTTGTTTAATCAAGGAGAGGTTATTTTCTTCTATGAGGTTATAGTATATCATATCCATTCTCTCTCTTTCTTGCAAGTCTATATCTTGGGGGTCCACATAAGGGGCTTCTTAAATTGCCTCTAACTTTCTTTTTGCCTCACCCACTACTTTCTCATGAGCTCCTCCTTTATGAAATCTATGATTTTTAATTCATCCCTGATAAATGCATAATTAACTATATTTATACCTTATATTTGATGTATTTTGGCTTAATATTTTATACTTTTATTATATATTTGGTACTTAATTTGCTCCAAGTGTGTTTACAGAGTATAATTGCCTTCGTGGACTTAAAGGAGAAGAATTATGATGAAAACATAACATAAAATGAAGTTTCAAAGTACAAAAGGGATGCATAGGTGTGCAACATCCCGTGCACTTCTCTCAGACTATGCAGATTCATGAATTCTAGATATTTTGAGTCACGCACAGTTTGATGCAGCTGTGCATCACCTATAACCCTAAAATTTACTATAAAGGGACATATTTGAAGGCATTTGGAAGGAGAGCAGACATAGAGAGATCTCTAGAGACTTTGAGAGGCGAATCAAAGGGAGATTTTAATCTAGAGAAGTGGAAAATATGAAGAACCCATTGAAAGATCCAAGAGAATACAAGATCAAACCTTTATTTGCAAGAATATTCGATAAGAGATTAATATGGAGATTTAAAATTGTGAACCCTTTATTTTCTATTCATTTTTCTTTCTAGTATTATTCGATTTCGTCTTCATTCATGTTTAACTAAATTCCTTTAGTGTCTAGGTTAGATGAACCCTATGTTAGTACTTTAACATCTTTGTATTATTTTATTAATGCAATTGGTTTGATTGATATATTATGATCTAACATGTTTTATTTAAGTTCTAATAGATCCAGAATGTTAGATCATAACCTAATTTCATAACATAGAGATTGAGAAATCCTTATTTGAATAGATCTACCATAATTGGAAAGAGTTAATTACAACCCTAAAAATAGGATGACATAAATCTTTTGGATTAGGGTCAAACCTAATAATAGGATTCACAAATAGGTAAAGAAATCCTTTAGACTTTAACCTAAGTAATTTAGTTGAAAACCTTAAGATTTATAGCTATTAGACTCAAGGTCAGCTATTAGTGTACAATAGGAATCTCCACAATCTAATAAATTAATAAAACAATAAAACAATTGCATAATACAAGATCAATCTATTATGGTTTCAGGGGGATTCAAAACTTAGTTACTAATTTTCTGATATCGATAGTTTACTAAGAACTTCCTTAATTCTCTGATTCAATCTTACGACCCATTTATTTTACTTGCTTTAGTTTTATTTCCCTTTAAATTCAAAATCAAAACAATTACGTAAACTAGATAATAAGATAATGGTAATTACTAATACTCATAGCTCTTGTGGGATCAAACTGTACTTGTCAGTACTAGCTACAGTCATGTCCTGCACTTGCGGTTTATTTCATAATTGACACTCAAAAAAAGTCAATCACTCCCTAATAACTTGAAACTTCCTAATGTATATGAACAACTTGTTCGTAATTACTTGAGTGTGAATCCCTCTAGTTAAAACTGCCTAAAAATCTTCCGCTTAAAGTTGAAAACTATTAAACCTGAAGAGGAATTTCTTAATCTGAGTATTGAACATATTCTACACTAATATTGGTGTGTGATTCGAAAGAAGATGGTTATAGAAATCTGGCTTTGCTTTTAGTGAAGGTATCTAGCCAATGACTGTTACCTAGAGCTTTATCTAGTTTTTTCCTCACGTAGAACCTCCCCTCCTACTTGTTATTTTACATTTAGTGTAAACCTTTCATCCTAAGATAAAAAACTTGAGTAGTGGAACAATATTCCAATAGTTCATCCAACCATCAACTTCTAATACATTCATCACACAGTTGAAGTCTCCTATTATTAACTATAGGGCACTTATAGACACTTCTATCTTCTTGTTTTTCTCATTAGGGGGTCCTTTGAAAGGCAAGGTTAAAAGCATATACAAAGGAAAGGAAGAACCTCTTTATGTTGTTTTTCACTTTGACTAGGAGATGTATTAATTGCTCTTCTATTTCTAGTGTTGTTATTTCTACTACTTGAGGATCATGCAAAACTATAATTTTACCTTCTTAATGCTTTTCATGATTGGAGATGATAGCCCATTGTCTACTTGTCAAGCTTAGACTAGTGCATTCATTTTCTTTGATTTTTGTTCCCATGAGCCCTATGATGAAAGGTTTATGTTCATTCACAAAGTATAACAACAATATTTACTTATTAGAACTATTAGGTCCATTTATATTCCCTGTAAAAATATTCATTTCTACTTTAGCATAATGTTTACTTCTTCCTCCTAGATCTACTCATTGTCACACTTCTAAAAATCTTTTCTAATTGATTGTCCAAGCTACTGCTACCATTATATATTTCTTGATATTTGTATTGACCAATAATGGATTCTCCTTTTCTATTTCTATTGATTCCTAATGCCTCATCAGTTTCCTTCTCTTGCTCACTCATTAGTTTTACTTAAGTGTTAAGTGTTGCACTCGTCTCTTTGTTGGTTTCCCTATTTGCTTCATTTGAGTTTTCATCAGAATGGATTATTATTACTACAGTTTCCTTTTCCTTCTATTTTGTTTCACTTTCTTCTTATGCAGTAGTTCAACTAATCTTTTGGGCACGATTTCTTGCCTCCTTGTTATTTTTTAGAACCTAACGGTCACTTAGATGTCTTACTCCTCTATCTATGGTGTCTTCCTTACCTGCCTTTCAGTGTGGATTAGTTATAATGGGTTGTTCCAACTTCTACTTAGAGACATCCTGAGTTGGCCTCCAATTTTACGTGGCTTACACGTAGTCCTTAAAAAGGTTATCTGCTTTATCCAACCTCAAAAGAGGTATAGTCCTAAGTAGGTTCTTATTTGTATCTATAAGCATATACACTCTTGATTAGCTCATTATGGTAGTAGGTTCATCTATGCCTAGAGGTTTGCCTATATAGTTGGCTAAATGGTCTATCCCCTCAATTGTCCAATATTTTATAGTATATTTACCTAAATAGGAACTTGGCTTTGCCTGAGACCTGATAGTTCAACACCTAGTTTCTAAGATTGCAATAGCATTGACTTGGTGTTAAAGTGTTATGGGTCATATTATAAGATCTTATAAGCAGCTTCAAAGAAAGAGAATCTGAAGATGAACAAGTTGTCTTTATTTAACAACACCACTTAGAGCTCTATGTTCTTCCATTAGAGCTTTGCCCAAGCGTTAATGGTTGAGTATGAGGGTCTATTCTCCTAAAAAACCCAATTAGTGAGTTTTTCCCTATAATTTTGATAATTAAAAGAAAGCAAACCAAAAACTTAAAAAATAAGGACTTTTTTACTAAACTTGAAAATAAAAACTAAAAACTAAAAATCAAAGTGGTAATAAACAGGCCCTAATAGAAGGGATTTTTAGCCTAATAGAAGGGATTTTTCTAAAAAAACTTAAAACTAAAAAATGTTTTTTTAAATTTTAAAGATTTGAGAGTTTTTCTAAGATTTTTGGAACTACAGAGGAGATTTATATCTTTTATCCTCATAATACTGGATGATTCATTGCATATATTCTAAAGTTGACAAGTTAGATGCCAATAGAAGGTTGATTATAAAAGGCTTAATAACTATAAAGCAAAATTAAAACACAACTAGAAATAGTCACATCAATTCATTACTCTAACTATCATTATTGCCACTTAAATGAGATTCGTCATCATTTTCCGCACAAAGACACTTCATCATCCCTCATCAAGTGACTAAGCAATGACATATTACCTTATTTAATAGCAAAATAAGAGAATGGTGATAAGTAACTTGTGCTTTTACAAGCTGCAAATGATATTTTCTTTTTGTCATCTACTAAAGAGAAATAATCCATTGGCAGGTTCTATTACTATGGAGCAAGAAAATTTGCAAAACATAATTCCATAAGTAATAAATTAAAGACCATGCCAATTTTGTAAGTCAAATTTCCCAAAATTCACCAACTTAGTTTCATGTCCTAGCAAATTATGAAAGAGGTTACTAGTTATCATGAGAGACAAATAGCAAAGACAAATCTAAATTGCCAAGTGGTCACCAAGACTTGCAGTAATTTAATGGCATTACTTAGCCCATAGCTAATGATAGCAATGAAGCTTATACTAGGACATTCAAAGGCATGCCACTTTGCATTTTTATTTACCCTTTCTTTCAGTAAGGATGACATATAATAGTAAAGAACAAACCTTCTTTTGTGAGATCAATACCCTAACATTTTGTCTCAATTACTTCTCCAAATAGGCTAGTGGTATGTCAATTTTTTCATCTGTGTATACAGAAATGGCCATTAGTCCAATCAGTAATATAATTGCATAATTCTAGAAACCTTAATAATTTAAATCAAAATACTAAAATTGCAATTGGCAAGCAAAATATATCCCTTAAGTTTTGTAGATACTTTTGCTTCCCATTGAAAGTCTTTTCAAGTATAGGAACAGACAAGCACAAGGAGAGGATTTAATGGCATATTTATTGGATATATGAAAATATATTCAACTACTTTGTCCATTATTTTCCATGATTTCAACTTTCTTAATATAGTTTCTAGTTTTAATAATCATATCAAATCTTCTATTTGTAAAACCCCAGAACTTTCCTTTCATTGAATAAAAATTTTCATGTACGGTTAACAATGTTTTCGGATGAATAATAATTTTTTTGCGACCCAATTTTGAAATAATGAAAAATATTCAGAATAAGTATTAGAGTTTAATGATACTGAAACAGATAAAAAAAGTCCTATAGGATGGATTTCGGGAGTTTCGAAAGTTTAGGACTAAAATGCCCTCTTTGGAAAGTAATGGATATTAATGATTTTAAACTCATTCAAAAAAATTTTAAAGCATCCAATCAATAAGTATTGATGCTAATTATAGTATTTCATGGTTAATTTGATGGTAAGATGGTTGTGGAATATTTTTGAAATTTAATTCTCTTAGTTAATGAATTAAATTCAATAAAGGGCAATTTGGTCTTTTTACATATCATTAAGGGCAATTTGGTCTTTTTACATGTCATTAAAGGTAATTTGGTCATTTTACATGGTGTTAGTAGAAGAATGAGTCATTAGAAGAGAACCAATAGGAAGGTGAAGTGTGGAATCCATTAAATGAGCATTAAAAAGAATAAAGCAAGACTTTTGTCTTCATTTGAACATAAACGTGAGAGACCAAACAAAAGGGAGAAAAGAAGAGAGAAGAAGGGAATTTCAGCCAACGAGGGAGAAAAAGAGTGCAGCAACCATTTTTCATGGTTTTGGAGCATAAATTGGGGAGATCATGATCAAGTGGAGGTAATCATCAAATACGAAGAGATTGAAAGATAAGTTGGTAAGTTTTCCTAACTTAATTTCTAGTTTTGAGGCTTTTTAGTGGGATTGATTTATGTCTGTTAATTGATTTTTTTTGACTTGCCATGGAGTAGATAATAAGTTTGGAAGCATTTAAGGGACGAATAAGACAAGAGAAAGAATAAATGTTTGTATTTGGTTCTCGGATCACTTGAACCAGACATCTTGTTTTGACTATAACTTGGCCTACAAACCTCCAAATTGGGTGATTCTTATCGAAAATGAAATCTAAGACATATTATTAAAAATTCCTAGAAGAGGCCTTGACCTATTTCTGGCTGAGTCATATTGGAATTTGAGATAAAAATTGGTGATCTGATGCTACCCTAGTGTTGAAGCAGTTTGTGATGTTTGCTGCATGTTTCTTGAATTAGAACTTCAAATGGTCTGATTTTTTATGAAATGGAAACTAGAGACATAGGAGAACGACTGTCTAGAAGACCTCAAAGCCTAATTTGAATAGTGGTTTTGTGAAACATAAGGAACAAGTGGAGGTATAGCTTCTGGACATAGTCCATTTCTGTGACTCGTCATACATCATCATGATATGAAGAATTAAATTGAGTGAGATAGTGTTTAGAGAAATTGATAAGTTAGAATGGGTAAAAATATGGTTTTAAGTGACTTATGAAGTTAGAATTGGAAACGGAGAACAATAGGCTAGCTTTCGATAGTAAACGAAAATATGATTAATGTATATGTTACGCGATTAAATACTATATTGAATTTAGTTAAACCAAATTTATAGTGTTAATGTTCTATTTTCTAATTTGGAAATAAATGCCTAATCGAAATGCACTTGTGTAGGTAAAGGAAAGGTACAGAACACGTGAGTGTGCTTAGTGATAAAGTTGCTTAACGGTGAGTGCATTTTAAATGTATTTTATGAAAATGATTTATATTCAATCATGAAGTGAATATATAATATAAGTTTTATATAAATGATGCATTATAAGTGAATATTGCTAGTACAATTTTATGTTTTTAGCAATATATAAATTGAAGTTTGAAAGTTAAATCTTATATGATTTGAGTTTATATTGAGATGATGTTATTGGTTGATAAAAAGGAAATGGTTGTTAGTCTATAGTATACCGATAGGTTTTATACATATTAATATACCGGTGTATAACGGTTAACCTAGTATGGGTAAGCGATGTAGAACTAGCTCCGTAACTACCAGTATATAGCAGTTAACCTAATACGGGTAAGCGATGTAGAACCAGCTCCGTAACTAATGGTTGACCAGTTGCAGGTAAGCGATACAAAACTAGCTCTGTAACTACTGATGTATAATGGTTATCCTAGTATGGGTAAGCAATGTAGAACCACCTTCGTCATTAGTGATTAACCAGTTGCGGGTAAGGGATACAGAGCTAATTTCGTGACTTTATGCCTGAGGGTACTATATGGCAAAGAAGTTAGTGATAGGCTATGTCATGTAAGAAATTCATGACATTTTTAATGCCGCCACTATTTATTTGAAAAGCAAATTGAGAATCTTGATTTTGGGAAGCTTATATGTTTTATAATAAATATTGAATTATGCAAATTGAGATGAATTTGTTTTAGAGAGGTTTAAATAGTTAAATATGATTTGAATAGCAATTCTAGCACTCACTGAACTCGTTTAGCTCACACTCTCTTTTCTGTTTTTAAATGAAAACTCCCAGCAGCACGCTCAGGGGCTTCAATAGTAGGGACTCTACTTCACGACTAGTTAACTTCATCACGTACTGCTGTGTAGGCATTTTTGCCATGTAAATATTTTTGGGAACATTTACATCTTTATGAATATGTTTTGGACAATATTTTGTATAAAGAACGCATTTATATGAATGTTTTAAAGTTAAATGTATGAATATGCCTGAGTCTATTTTTAAGGTTATTGAAGTGATAGTTGAGATTGCTTGTGAATGGATTTAAAGTCCAAAATTTGTAGTGGGGATTTTGAGATGATTATAGAAGTGTTTTGCACTTTTACAGGGCTTTTGAAAATTTTGGGTAGGTTAAAATACAGTCGTGTGCTATCGAAATTTTTAATAAAAATGATTTAGAAAAAAATCCACTAGTTATATCTTTTAATGTTAAGTTAAGGCTTTTTGGTAAAAAGGGCGATAGGCTTAGCTCCACGTGAACTTTTCAATTGAATCAAATATCAACTGGAGGGCCATCGTGGGGTGCTGGGCAGGCCGCCTTGTCATTTCAAGATAGAGGCCTATCACTTTTACCTTCTCAAACTATACTACCAGCAAATCTAGTAGTTTCTTCACCCAATTCCAGTGGTTAGTAATAGTAATGTGGAAGCATGGACAAAATTTTCACTTATATAATGTATCAATCAAATTTACTCTAAAAGCAAGGATTTCTCTACCTTACAACAACAATGACAGGAACAATCTAGTAAAAGTCTCGCTGATCTCGGTGTCTGGGAAGTTATAGAAGTACTCAGTCTTATATCGGTGTCGGTGTCTGATAAACCACACACACACACACACACACACACATATTAAAATAGTAAAGTAATAAAAATAAAAATAGACATAAAATATAATATAAATAAATAAATAAATACTATAAATAAAAAAATATAAATAATAAAAGTAATAAAATCAATAATACAATAAATATATAATAAGGTTAAGAATAAGAATAAAAGATAAAATAGGTAAATAAATACACAAACAAAGAAGACAAGTAAATAAATAAATCAAACAAATCATGGCAAGAAAAATTTTAGGTTAAATAGGAAAATATTAGGTTAAATGTTTAGGCTAAATACAAGACATAAGTCTTGAAAAATGTTTAAAAGAACCATGAGAAAAGGACCTCGTTACATGAGATCCTTTACCCTTATTTTAGTACACCAAAGTTTTCTATTAAGGGTCATATCCTTGATAAGTTCCAGTAGAGCCATATCCTTCTTGATCATATCCCCCAATCCTTCTTACACCTTCATTTTTTTCCTCTTATATTCTTTGAGTACAAAATTCTCGCATCTGCTCATTGGAGCATCAGAGTGTCTCCTCTTAACATGTTCGAACCACCGAAGCTGTAACATCCTGTCACTTATACATACGGCTAGAACACGAAATTGTGAGACATTTATATGACCTAAGATAAATGAACG
>JANQAP020324685.1:0-17548 GCA_026874005.2 Erythroxylum coriaceum | reverse complement strand
TCCCCCGTGGGCCACAGGTCCAGATGTCACTTAGGACGTCGGGCCGTGGACCCGCCCGGGGAGGGGTTCCAGCACCTTCGGTAGGACAATAGCCCGTTAAAACAGTTTTTAGTCACCTTCGGCGAGAAAAATAGCCCGTTGGCATAGTTACTGGGCACCCTTAGTGGGAAAATAGGCCGTTTTGCACCTTCGGTGGGTAAAACAGTCAGTTGGCATGGACCCTAAGCACCCTCGATGGGCAAAACAGCCCAATGGCACGGTTGCTATGCACCTTTGGTGGGTAAAATAGCCCATTAGCACGATCCCTAGGCACCCTCGGTGGGCAAAATAGTCCAATGGCACGGACATTAGACACCCTCAGAGGGCAAAATAGCCCATTGGCACGGTCTCTTGGCAGTTCGATGGCCAAAACAGCTCGTTGGAGCATTCGCTAGGCACATTTGGTGGGAAAAACAGCCAGTTGGGCACCTTTGGTGGGCAAAATGGCCCATTGGTACGGTCGCTAGGCACCCTTGGTGGGCAAAACAACACGTTGACATGGTCGCTAGGGACCTTCAGTGGGCAAAACAGCCCATTGGGACAGTTGTTAGGCATTCTTGGTGGGAAAACTAGCCCGTTGGGTACCATTGGTGGGAAAACGGGCTATATTACCCTTTGGCATGTTCGCTAGATAATTTCGGTGGGAAAAATAGTCAGTTGGGCACCTTCAGTGGGTAATATAGCCCGTTGGCACGATCGCTAGACACCCTCATTGGGCAAAACAATCGGTTAGGAACCTTCGATGGGTAAAATAGTCTGTTGGCACAGTCACTAGGTTCCTTTAGTGGGAAAAACAGCCCGTTGGAACATTTGTTAGGCACCTTTGGTGGGAAAAACAGCCAATTGGGCACCTTCGGTTGGCAAAATAGCACGTTGACACTATCGTTAGGCACCCTTAGTGGGCAAAACAAATCGTTGGCATGGTCAGTAAGCACCTTCGATGGGAAAAACAGGCCGTTGGCACGTTCTCTAAGCACCTTTAGTAGGAAAAATAGTCAGTTGGGCACTGTTGGTGAGAAAAACAACCTATTAGCATGGTTTCTAGGCACGCTCAGCAGGCAAAACAACCCCTTAGGCACCTTAGGTGGATAAAACAATTTGTTGACACGGTCACTAGGCACCCTTGATGGGAAAAACAACTCATTGGCACGTCTGTTAGGCACCTTTGGTGGGAAAAATAGCTAGTTGGGCATTTCGGTTGGCAAAATAACCCATTGGCAAGATCGTTAGGCACCCTCGGTGGGTAAAATAATCCGTTCGAACAGTCGCTAGGCACCTTGAGTGGGCAAAACAGCCCATTCGCATGGTCATTAGGCACCTTCGGTAGGCAAAACAACCCGTTGGCAAGTTTGCTAGGCACCTTTGGTGGGAACAACGACCAGTTGGGCACCTTTGGTGGCCAAAACAGTCTGTCAGCATGATTGCTAGGCACCCCCGGTGGGCAAAACAGCCCGTTAGCACATTTGCTAGGCACCTTTGACGGGAACAACAACCAGTTGGGCACTTTTGGTGGCCAAAACAGTTCGTTGGCACAGTCGTTAGGCACCCTCGATGGGCAAAACAATCCATTGGGAAGGTCGATAGGCACCTCAGTGGGTAAATAGCACATTGACATGGTCGCTAGGCAGCTTGGGTGGGTAGAACAGCTCATTGGCAGAGTCACTACGTGCCTTTGGTGGGTAAAATAACCCATTCGTACGGTCGATAGGCACCTTAGGTGGGAAAAACAGCCCATTTGCAAGGTCACGAGGCACCTTCGGTGGGTAAAAAAGTCCGTTGGCACGGTCGCTAGGCACCTTCAGCGGGAGAAACAGTTCATTGGGCAACTTTGCTGAGTAAAACAACCCCTTGGCACGATCGCTAGGAACCTTCGATGGAAAAATAGCCCTTTGGAGTATTCATTAGGCACCTTCGATGGGCAAAATAGCTCGTTGGCTTTGTTTCTTGCCACCATTAGTGGGAAAAATAGCCCATTGGGCACCTTCGATGGGTAAAACAGCCCATCGGGCACCTTCAATACAAAAAATAGCCCGTTGGAACAATCATGAGTCACGTTCGGTGGGCAAAACAGTCCGATGGTACGGTTTCTAGGCATATTCGATGGAAAAAACTACGCGTTGGTGCACCTTCGATGGGTAAAACAACTCATATACACACCTTTAGTGGGCAAAATAACCCGTTGGTATAGTCGCTAGGCATCTTCGGTGGGAAAAACATACCAATGGCACGGTTGTTAGGCACCTTTGGTGGGGAAAAAAGCCCATTGGCACGGTCGCTAGGCTCCTTATATGGCCAAAAAACCCAGTTAGATTGGTCGCTAGTTACCTTTGGCAGGAAAATAGCCCGTTGGAAGAGTCGTTAGTAACCTTTGTTGGGCAAAATAGGCCATTGGCACGGTTGCTAGGCACCTTTGGAGGGAAAAAAAGCCCGTTGGGCATCTTTGGTGGGTAAAGCACCCCGTTGGCACGGTCCCTAGGCACCCTCCGTTAGCAAAATAACCCATTGGCACAGTTGCTAGGCACCCTTGGTGGGAAAAACAACTTTTTGGGCAGCTTCAGTGGGCAAAACAGCCCATTGGCACGGTCCCTAGGCACCCTTGGTGGGCAAAACAGCCCATTGGCCTGATCGCTAGGCATCTTCGGTGGGAAAAACGACCTTGTGGGTAACTTTGCTGAGTAAGATAACCCCTTGGCACAATCTCTAGGAACCTTTAATGGAAAAACAGGCCTTTGGAGCAGTCGTTAGGCACCTTCGGTGGGTAAAGCAGCCTGTTGGCATTGTTTCTCGTCAACGACGGTGGGAAAAACAGCTCGTTGGGCATCTTCGGTGGGTAAAAGAGCCCATTGGCATAGTCATTAGGCACCTTCCATGGGCAAAAAATCTCGTTGCCACGGCTGCTATGCCCCTTCAGTGGGAAAAATAGCTCATTGGGCACATTCGGTGGGCAAAATAGCCAGTTGGCGTGACCATTAGGCACCCTCGGCGGGAAAAACATCAAGTTGGCAAGTTTGTTAGGCACCTTTTGTGGGGAAAAGGTTTCGTTGGCACGGCAGGTAGGCACCTTATGCGGGCAAAACAGCCCGGTGGTACTATCGTTAGCCACCTTCGGTTGGAAAAATAGCCCGTTGGAATAGTCGCTAGTCACTTTTTATGGGAAAATAGCCCGTTGGAACAGTCGTTAGTCACCTTCGATGGGTAAAACAGCCCGCTGGCACGGTTGCTAAGCACCTTAGGTGGGAAAAATAGTTCGTTAGGCACCTTCGATGAGTAAATCAGTCCTTTGGTCCAGTCTTTAGGCACCCTCGGTGGGCAAAAGAGCCCGTTGGCATGTTCACTAGGTAATTTTGGCCGGAAAAATAGTCAGTTGGGCACCTTCAGTGGGTAATATAGCCCGTTGGCACGATCGCTAGGCACCCTCGGTGGGCAAAACAACCCGTTAGGAACCTTCGATGGGTAAAATAGTCTGTTGGCGCAGTCACTAGGTTCCTTTAGTGGGAAAAACAGCCCGTTGGAACATTTGTTAGGCACCTTTGGTGGGAAAATAGCCAATTGGGCACCTTTGGTTGGCAAAATAGCACGTTGACACTATTGTTAGGCACCCTTAGTGGGCAAAACAAATCGTTGGCATGGTCAGTAAGCACCTTCGATGGGAAAAATAGCCCGTTGGCACGTTCTCTAAGCACCTTTAGTAGGAAAAATAGTCAATTGGGCACTATTGGTGAGAAAAACAACCTATTAGTATGGTTGCTAGGCACGCTCGGTGGGCAAAACAACCCTTTAGGCACCTTAGGTGGGTAAAACAATTTGTTGACGCGGTCACTAGGCACCCTCGATGGGAAAAACAACTCATTGGCACGTCTGTTAGGTGCCTTTGGTGGGAAAAATAGCTAGTTGGGCATTTTGGTAGGCAAAACAGCCCATTGGCAAGATCGCCAGGCACCCTTGGTGGGTAAAATAATCCATTTCAGCAGTCGCTAGGCACCTTGAGTGGGCAAAACAGCCCATTCGCATGGTCATTAGGCAGCTTCGGTTGGCAAAACAACCCGTTGGCAAGTTTGCTAGGCACTTTGGTGGGGACAACGACCAGTTGGGAACCTTTGGTGGCCAAAACAGTCCGTCAACATGATTGCTAAGCACCCCCGATGGGCAAAATAGCCCTTTAGCACATTCGCTAGGCACCTTTGACAGGAACAACAGCTAGTTAGGTAGCTTTAGTGGCTAAAATAGTCCGTTGGCTCGGTTGCTAGACAACCTCAGTGGGCAAAACAACCCATTGGCACATTCGCTAGGCACCTTTGGTGGGAACAATAGCCAGTTGGGCATCTTTGGTGGCCAAAACAGTTCATTGGCACAGTCGTTAGGCACCCTTGATGGGCAAAACAATCTGTTGGGAAGGTCAATAGGCACCTCAGTGGGTAAATAGCACATTGGCATGGTCACTAGGCAGCTTGGGTGGGTAGAACAGCTCGTTGGCAGAGTCACTACGCGCCTTCGGTGGGCAAAATAACCCATTCGTACGGTCGATAGGCACTTTGGGTAGGAAAAACAACCCATTTGCAAGGTCACGAGGCACCTTTGGTAGGTAAAAAAGTCCGTTGGCACGGTCGCTAGGCACCTTCAGTGGGAGAAATAGTTCATTGGATAACTTTGTTGAGTAAAACAACCCCTTGGCACGATCGCTAGGAACCTTCGATGGAAAAATAGCCCTTTGGAGTATTCATTAGGCACCTTCGATGGGCAAAATAGCTCGTTGGCTTTGTTTCTCGCCACCAATAGTGGGAAAAACAACTCGTTGGGCACCTTCGGTGGGTAAAACAGCCCATCGGGCACCTTCAATACAAAAATTAGCCCGTTGGAACAGTCATGAGTCACGTTTGGTGGGCAAAACAGTCCGATGGTACAGTTTCTAGGCATATTCGATGGAAAAAACTACGCGTTGGCGCACCTTCGATGGGTAAAACAACTCATATACACACCTTCAGTGGGTAAAATAACCCGTTGGTATAGTCGCTAGGCATCTTCAGTGGGAAAAACATACCAATGGCACGGTTGTTAGGCATCTTTGGTGGGGAAAAAAGCCCATTGGCAAGGTCACTAGGCTTCTTATATGGCCAAAACAGCCCAGTTAGAATGGTCGCTAGTTACCTTCGGCAGGAAAATAGCCTATTGGAAGAGTCGTTAGTAACCTTCGTTAGGCAAAATAGGCCATTGGCACGGTTGCTAGCCACCTTTGGAGGGAAAAACAGCCCGTTGGGCATCTTTGGTGGGTAAAGCACCCGTTGGCATGGCCCCTAGGCACCCTCCGTTAGCAAAATAACCCATTGGCACAGTTGCTAGGCACCCTTGGTGGGAAAAATAGCTTTTTGGGCACCTTCAGTGCGTAAAACAGCCCATTGGCACGATCCCTCTGCATCCTCGGCGGGCAAAACAGCCCATTGGCACGGTCGCTAGGCACCCTCAGTGGGTAAAACAGCCTGTTGGCACGATCGCTAGGCACCTTCAGTGGGCAAAATAGCTCGTTCGCATGGTCATTTGGCACCTTCGATGGGCAAAACAACCCGTTGGCAAGTTCGCTAGGCACCTTTGGTGGGAAAACAACTAGTTGGGGCCCTTCGATGGGCAAAACTGCCCTTTGGCACGGTCGCTAGGCACCCTTGATGGGCAAAACAACTCGTTGGCATGGTCGCTAGGGACCTTCGGTAGGCAACATAGTCCGCTGATAGGGTCACTAGGCACCATTAGTGGGCAAAAAAACATGTTGGGCAGCTTCGGTGGGTAAAATAGCCCATTAGAACGGTTGCTGAGCACTTTGGATGGGAAAACAACCCACTGGCATGGTCGCTAGGCATCTTTGATGAGCAAAACAACCCGTTGGCATAGTTGCTAGGCACCCTTGATCGGAAAAACAACTTATTGGGCACCTCTGGTGGGTAAAACAGCCTGTTGGGATGGTCGCTAGGACCTTTTCTGCGTAAAACATCCTATTCCCACAACCTCTAGGCCCTTTTGACGAGAAAAACAACTGATTGGGCACATTTGGTCGGCAAAACAGCCCGTTGGTAAGGTTGCTAGGTAACTTCGATGGGTAAAACAGTCCGTTGGCACAGTTGCTAGGCACCATCGGTAGGCAAAACAACCCATTAGGTGCCTTCGGTGGGTAAAACAGCCTGTTGACATGGTCACTAGCCACCTTCGATAGGAAAAATAGCCCGTTGGTATAGTCGGTAGGTAGCCTCGGTGGGCAAAATAACTCGTAGGGTAACTTCGGTGGGTTGAACAGCCTGTTGGCACAGTTGCTAGGCACCTTGGGTGGGCAAAATAGCCCACTGGCATGGTCACTAGGCACCTTCGGTTATTAAAATAGCTCATTGGTATGGTAGCTAGGCACCTTCGATAGGAAAAGCAACTCATTAGCACCATCACTAGGCACCTTTGGTGGGGAAAAAGTCCGATTCACAGGGTAGGTAGGCACCTTATGTGAGTAAAACAGCTCGTTGGCACGGTTGCTAGGAACCTTTGATAGGAAAAACAGCCTATTGGAATGGCCGCTAGTAACCTTTCATAGTAGAATAGCCAGCTGGAACAGTCGTTAGTTACCATCGGTGGGTAAAACAGTCCATTGGCACAGTTGCTAGGCACCCTTGGTGGAAAAAACAGCTCGTTGGGCACCTTCGATGGGTAAAATAGCCCGTTGGTATGATCCTTAGGCACCCTCGGTGGGCAAAAGAGCCAGTTGGCATGTTCACTAGGCACCTTTGGTGGGAGAAATAATCAATTGGGTACCTTCAGTGGGCAAAACAGCCCATTGGCATAGTTGCTAGGCACCCTTGGTGGGCAAAACAACCCATTTGGCACCTTCGATGAGTAAAACATTCTGTTGACACAGTCTCTAGGCACCTTTGGTGGACAAAATAGCTCGTTGGCATTTTTGTTAGGCATCTTTGGTGGGAAAAACAGCCAGTTGGCACCTTCGATTAGCAAAAAAATCTATTGACATAGTTGCTAGGCACCCTTGGTGGGCAAAACAACCCGTTGGCATGGTCACTAGGCACCTTTGGTCTGGAAAATAGCCTGTTGGCACGTTCGCTAGGCATCTGTAGTGGGATAAACAATCAGTTGGGCACCTTTGGTGAGAAAAAAAGCCTCTTGGCATGGTCGCTAGGCAAGCTCGGTGGGCCAAACAACTCTTTGGGCACCTTAGGTGGGTAAAACAGCTGAGTGGCACGGTCACTAGGCACCTTTGGTGGGAAAAACAACCCGTTGGCACCTTTGGTGGGAAAAACAACTAGTTGGGCACCGATGGTGGGCAAAGCAACTCGTTGACATGGTTGTTAGGCACCCTCAGTGGGAAAAACAACCTACTGGCATGGTCCTTATACACCTTTGGTGGGCAAAACAAACCGTTGGTACGGTGGCTAGGCACCTTCGGTGGGAAAAATAACCCGTTTGGCATCTTCAGTGGGCAAAACATCCAATTGGCACGATTGCCAGGCACCCTCGGTGGGCAAAACAGTCCATTGGCACAATCGCTAGGCACCCTATATCAGCAAAACAACCAGTTGGCACATCTTTGGTGGGAAAATAGTATATTGGCACGGTCGCTAGGCACCATCGATGGCCAAAACAACCCACCTGTTGAGCACCTTCCATGGGTAAAATAGCCCATTGGAATGGTCGCTAGGCACCTTCGTTGGGCAAAATAGCCTGTTAGCATGGTCTCTAGGCACCCCTCGGTTGGCAAAATAGCATGTTGGCATGGTCGCTAGGCACCTCAGTGGGTAAAATAGCCCGTTGGCACCTTCGCTGGACATCTTTGGTAGGAAAACAACCCGTTGACACGTTCACTGGACATCTTTGGCAGAAAAACAGCTAGTTGGGCATCTTCGGTGGGCAAAAGAGCTCGTTGATACGGTGGTTAGGAACCTTCGGTGGGAAAAATAACACATTGGCACACCTTCGGTGGGCAATATAGTCGGTTGGCATTATTGCTAGGCATATTTGGAGGAAAAAATAGCACGTTGGCATACCTTCAGTGAACAAAACAACCTGTTTGCACACTTTTGGTAGGCAAAATAACCAGTTGGTATGGTCGCTAGGCACCTTCAGTGGGAATAACAACCTGTTGGCACAGTGGCTAGGCAGCTTTGGTGGGGAAAAAAGATCGTTGGCACAGTCGATAGGCACCTTTTGTGGAAAAACAACCTGTTGGAATGGTTGCTCGTCACTTTCGGTGGGAAAATAGCCCATTGGAACAGTCGTTAGTCACCTTTGGTGGGCAAAACAGTCCGTTGGCACGATTGCTAGGCACCCTCGGTGGGTAAAACAGCCCATTCGCATGGTCACTAGGAACCTTCGGTGGGCAAAACAACCCAATGGCACTTTCGCTAGGCACCTTTAGTGGAAAAACAACCTGTTGGAATGGTTGCTCGTCACTTTCGGTGGGAAAATAGCCCATTGGAACAGTCGTTAGTCACCTTTGGTGGGCAAAACAGTCCGTTGGCACGATTGCTAGGCACCCTCGGTGGGTAAAACAGCCCATTCGCATGGTCACTAGGAACCTTCGGTGGGCAAAACAACCCAATGGCACTTTCGCTAGGCACCTTTAGTGGGAAAACAGCCAGTTGGGCACCCTTGGTGGCTAAAATAGCCCGTTGGCACAGTCGTTAGGTACCCTCCGTGAGTAAAACAACCTATTGGCAAGGTTGCTAGGCACCTTAGTGGGTAAAACAGCCCGTTGGCACGGTCGCTAGGTAGCTTGAGTGGGTAAAACAGCTCGTTGGCACGATTGTTAGGCACCTTTGGTGAGAAAAACAACCCATTCGCACAGTCGCTAGGCACCTTGGGTGGGCAAAATAGCCCATTCGCAAGGTTAATAGGCATTTTCGGTGGGCAAAACAGCCCGTTGGCACAGTCGCTAGACACCTTCGGTGGGAAAAACGGCCTGCTGAGCAACTTTTCTAAGTAAAACAACCCCTTGGCATGATCGCTAGCAACCTTTGGTGGAAAAACAGGCCTTTGGAGCAGTCATTTGGCACCCTAGGTGGGCAAAATAGCCTGTTGGCTTTGTTTCTCGCCATCGTCGGTGGGAAAAACAACCAATTGGGCACCTTCGGTGGATAAAATAGTCCTTTGACATGGTCCCTAGGCACCTTCAACGGGCAAAACATCCTGTTGCCACAGCCGTTAGTCCCCTTCGGTTGGAAAAATAGCTCATTGGGCACATTCGATCGAACAGCCCGTTGGCACAGTTGATAGGTAGCCTTGATCGGAAAAATAATTCATTGGGCACTTTTAATGGTTAAAATATCCCGTTGGCATGGTTTCTATGCACCTTCGGTGGGCAAAACAACCCGTTGGCACAGACGCTAGGCCCCTTTGACGGGAAAAACAACTTATTGGGCATATTTGGTTGACAAAATAGCCCGTTGGCAAGGTCGCTAGGCAACTTCGGTGGCTAAAACAGCCCATTGGCACGGTCGCTACGCCCAATCGGTAGGCAAAATAACCCGTTGGGCACCTTCGGTAGGTAAAACAGCCTGTTGGCATGGTCGCTAGCCACCTTCAGTTGGCAAAACTGCCCGTTGGTATGGTCGATAGGTAACTTTGGTGGGCAAAACAACTCGTTGGGCACCTTCGATGGGTAGAACAGCCTGTCAGTATGGTCACTAGGTGCGTTAGGTGGATAAAACAAGCCTTTGACTCGTTCACTATGCACCTAAGGTGGGCAAAATAGCCCACTGGCACGGTCGCTAGGCAGCTTTGGTTGTTAAAATAGCCCGTTGGTGTTGTTGCTAGGCACCATCGGTGGGAAAAACAGCCCGTTAGCACCATCGTTAGGCAACTTTGGTAGGGAAAAAGTCATGTTGGCACGATAGCTAGGCACCTTATATGGACAAAACAACCCATTGGCACTGTCATTAGCCACCTTCAGTAGGAAAAATAGCTCGTTGGAATGGTCGCTAGTCACCGTCTATAAGAAAATAGCCTGTTGGAACAGTTGTTAGTCACCTTTAGTGGGCAAAACAGCCCATTGGCAAGGTTGCTAGGCACTCTAGGTGGGAAAAACGGTCGGTTGGGCATCTCCGATGGGTAAAATAGCCTAATGACAAGGTCCCTAGGCACCCTCGGTGGGCAAAAGAGCCCATTGGCCTATTTTCTAGGCACTTTTGGTAGGAAAAACAGTCAGTTAGGCACCTTCAGTGGCCAAAACAGCTCGTCAGGCACCCTCGATGGGCAAAACAATCCATTGGAATGGTCACCAAGCACCTTTAGTGGGATAAAAGTTGGGCACTTTTTTTGAGAAAAAAAGCCTATTAGCATGACCACTAGGCACGCTCGGCGTGCCAAACAAGCCCTTGGGCACCTTAGTTGGGTAAAACAGCTCGTTGGCACGGTCACTAGGCACCCTAGGTGGGAAAAACAACTAGTTGGTACTTTTGTTAGGCACCTATGGTGGGCTAAACAGTCCATTGGCAGGGTCGCTAGGCACCCTTGGTGGGAAAAACAACCCGTTAGCATGGTCACTAGACATGGTCCCTAGGCACCTCGGTGGGCAAAACAGCCCGTTGGCACGGTCACTAGGCACCTTCAGTGGCAAAACAGCCCGTTGGCACGTCCGTTGGACATCTTTGGTAGAAAAATAGCCAGTTGGGCATCTTCGGTGGGAAAAACAGCTTGCTGGCATGGTGGTTAGAAACCTTCAGTGGGAAAAACAGCGCATTGGCACACCTCGGGTGGGCAAGACAGTCCATTGGTACAGTTGCTAGGCATATTCGGAGGAAAAAATAGCGCATTGGCATACTTTAGTGAACAAAACAACCTGTTTGCACACTTTTGGTGGGCAACATAACCGAGTGGTATGGTTGCTGGGCACCTTCGGTGGGAATAACAACCCGTTGGCACAATCGCTAGGCAGCTTAGGTGGGGAAAAAAGATCGTTGGCACGGTCAATAGGCACCTTCGGTGGGGAAAACAACTCGTTGGAATGGTTGCTAGTCACCTTCGATGGGAAAATAGCCTGGTCGAATAGTCGTTAGTCACCTTTGGTGGGCAAAACAGCCCGTTGGCATGATTGCTAGGCACCCTCGGTAAGAAAAACAGCTTGTTGGGCAACTTCGGTGGGTAAAACAATCCGTTGGCACAGTCGCTAGGCACCCTCAATGGGCAAAACAACCCATTGGCATGATCGCTAGGTACCCTCGATGGGCAAAACAGCCTGTTTGCTTGGTCACTAGGAACCTTCGCTGGGTAAAATAGCCCGTTGGCACATTCGCTAGGCACCTTTGGTGGGAAAAACAGCAGCTGGGCACCTTGGTGCCCAAAATGGCTCGTTCGCACAGTCGTTAGGCACTCTTGATGGGCAAAACAACCAATTGGCAAGGTCGCTAGGCACCTCAGTGGGTAAAATAGCCTGTTGGCAAGGTCGCTAGGCAGCTTGAGTGGGTGGAACAGCTGGTTAGCACAATCGTTACCCACTTTCGGTGGGAAAAACAATCCATTCGCACAGTCTCTAGGCACCTTGAGTGGGCAAAATAGCTCGTTGGCACCTTAGTGGGTAAAATAGCCCGTTGGCACGATCGCTAGGTAGCTTGGGTGGGTAGAACAGCTTGTTGGCACGGTCGTTAGGCACCTTCGGTAGGCAAAAAAAGCCATTCGTACGGTCGCTAGGCACCTTGGGTGGGCAAAATAGTACATTCGCAAGGTCACTCGGCACCTTTGGTGGGCAAAATAAGCCGTTGGCATGGTCATTAGGCACCTTTGGTGGGAAAAACAGCCCAGTGGATGACTTTGTTGAGTAAAACAACCCCTTGCACGATCGCTAGGAACCTTCGGTAGAAAAATAGGTTGTTGGCTTTATTTCTCGCCACCGTCGATGGGAAAAACAACCGGTTAGGCACCTTTGGTGCATAAAATAGCCCATTGACACGGTCATTAGGCACCTTCGATGGGAAAAACATCCCGTTGCCACAGCCGTTAAGCCCTTTCAGTTTGAAAAACAACTTATTGGCCACATTCGGTGGGTAAAATAACCCGTTGGCACGATCAATGGGCACCCTCAGTGGAAAAAACAACCCGTTGGCACGTTTGTAAGGCACTTTGGTAGGAAAAACAGCTAGTTGGGCATCTTTGGTGGGCAAAATAGCCCGTTGACATGATCGCTAGGCACCCTCGGTGGGAAAAACAACCTGTTGGTATGGTCACTAGGCACCTTCGATGGGCAAAACAGCCCATTGGCACAGTGGCTAGGCACCTTTGGTAAGAAAAATAGCCCGTGTGGCACCTTCGATGGACAAAACAACTCGTTGGCATAGTCTCTAAACACCCTCGGTGGGCAAAACAGCTCGTTAGCATGGTCTCTAGGCACCTCAGTGGGAAAATAGCCCGTTGGAAAGGTCATTAGGCACCTTTGGTGCAAAAACAGCCCATTGGAAAGCCTGCTAGACACCTATGGTGGAAAAACAACAAGTTGGGCATGTTCGGCCGGCAAAATGATCCGTTGGCACGATGGTTAGGCACCTTCGATTGAAAAAATAGCGCATTAGCACACCTCCGGTGGTTAAGACAGTCCGTTGGCACAGTCATTAGGCATATTCATTGGAAGAAACAACGCGTTAACGTACCTTCGATGGGTAAAACAACCTGTTTGCACACTTTTGCTAGGCAAAATAACCTGTTGGTATGGTCATTAGGCACCTTCGTTGGGAACAACAACCCGTTGGCACGGTCATTACACACCTTGGATGGACAAAACATCCTGTCAAGGTCGCTAAACACCCTTGGTAGACAAAACAACCTGTTGGCAAGGTTGCTAGGCACCTCAGTCGGTAAAACAAACCATTGGCATGGTCGCTAGGCAGCTTGGGTGGGTGGAATAACTCGTTGGCACGCTCGCTAGGCACCTTCGGTGGGTAAAACAACCTTTTCACAAAGTCGCTAGGCACCTTGGGTGGACAAAACAGCCTGTTTGGCACCTTCGGTTGGTAAAACAGCACATTAGAACGGTCGCTAGGAACCTTCGATGGGTAAAATATCCCATTGCCATGGCCGTTGAGCCCCTTCGGTGGGAAAAACAGCTCATTGGGCACATTGGGTGGGCAAAATAGCCCAATGGCAAGGCTGTTAGTCATCTTCAGTGGGAAAAATAGCACGTTGGCACACCTACGGTGGGCAAGACAGTTCGTTGGCACGGTTGCTAGGCATATTCGATGGAAAAAATAGCGTATTGGCATACCTTCGAAGGGTAAAACAACCAGTTTGCACACTTTTGGTGGGCAAAATAGCCCGTTGGTATAGTTGCTAGGCACCTTCGGTGGGAAAATAGTCTGTTGACACGTTTGCTAGGCACCTTTGGCAGGAAAAACAGCCAGTTGGGCACCTTTGGTGGCCAAAATAGCTAGTTGGCAAGGTCGTCAGGCACCCTCGGTGGGCAAAACAATCCATTGGCAAGGTCATTGGGCACCTCAGTGCGTAAAACAACCCTTTGGAAAGGTCGCTAGGCAATTTGGGAGGGTGGAATAGCTAGTTTTCATGGTCGCTAGGTACTTTTGGTGAGCAAAACAACCCATTCTCACAGTCGCTAGGCTCCTTGGGTGGGCAAAATAGCCCGTTTGGCATATTCGGTGGGTAAAACAGCCCATTGGCACAGTCGCTAGGCACCTTTGATGGGCAAAATATCCCATTGCCACAGCCACTGGGCCCCCTTCGGTGGGAAAAATAGCTCATTTGACACATTCGGTGAGCAAAATAGCCCATTGACACGGTCGCTAGGCACCTTCGGCAAGAAAAACAACACGTTGGCACACTTACGGTGAGCAAGACAGTCTGTTGGCAAGGTCGCTAGGCATATTCAGTTGAAAAAATAGCGCATTGGCGGACCTTCAGTGGGTGAAATAGCCCGTTGGAATGGTCACTGGTCACCTTCTATGGGAAAATAGCCTGTTGGAACAGTCGTTAGTCACCTTTGGTGGGCAAAACAGCCCTTTAGCACAGTTAGGTGGGACAAACAGCCCACTGGGCACGTTCGATGGGTAAAACAGCCCAATGACACAGTCCCTAGGTGCCCTCGGTGGAAAAAATAGCCCATTTGTATGGTCGTTAAGCACCTACAGTGGGCAAAAGAGCCCGTTGGCCTGTTCGCTAGGTACCTTTGATGGGAAAATCAGTCAGTTGGGCATCTTCAGTGGGTAAAATAGTTCGTTGGTACAGTTGCTAGGCATATTCGAAGGAAAAAACAACCTATTTGCACACTTTTGGTCGCTAGGCACCCTCGATGGGTGAAACAACCTATTGGCATGGTCACTAGGCACCGTCGGTGGAAAAATAGCCCATTGACATGTTCGCTAAGCATCTTTAGTGGGATAAACAGTCAGTTGGGCACCTTTGGTGAGAAAAACAGCATGTTGGCATAGTCGCTAGGCACACTCGATGGGCCAAACAACCCCTTGGGCACGCTAGGTGGGTAAAATAGCCCGTTGGCATGGTCACTAGGCATCCTTGGTGCGGAAAACAACTTATTGGAACTTTTGTTAAGCACTTTTGGTGGGAAAAACAGCTAATTAGGCACCGTTAGTGGGAAAAATAGCCCGTTGACACTGTCGCTAGGCACCCTCAGTGGAAAAAACAATGAATTGACATGGTCACTAGGCACGTTCGATGGGCAAAATAGCCCGTTATCACAGGGGCTAGGCACCTTCTGTGGGAAAAACAACCCGTTGGGCACCTTCGGTGGGCAAAACAGCTTATTGGCATGATCGCTAGGCACCCTAGATGGGCAAAACAACTCGTTGGGCACCTTCAATGGGTAAAATAGCCCATTGGCGCGGTCACTAGGCACCTTCGTTGGGCAAAACAGCCTTTTGACACAGTCTCTAGGCACCCCCGGTGGGCAAAACAGTCCGCTGGCATGGTTGCTAGGCACCTTAGTGGGCAAAACAGCCCGTTGGTAGGGTCGCTAGGCACCTTTAGTGGCAAAATAGCCCGTTGGCACGTCCGTTGGACATTTTTGGACAAAAAATAGCCAGTTGGGCATTTTTAGTGGGCAAAATAGCCCGCTGGCATGGTGGTTAGGAACAATCGGTAAGAGAAATAGCAAGTTGGTACACCTTGTGTGGGCAGGACACTCCGATGTCACAGTTGCTAGGCATATTCGGAGGAAAAAACAACCCGTTGATACGTTTGTTAGGCACCTTTGGTGGGAAAAACAGTTAGTTGGGCACCTTTGGTGGGAAAAATAACCCGTTGACATGGTCGCTAGGCAACCTCGGTAGGAAAAACATTCTATTGGCATGGCCACTAGGCACCTTCGGTGGGCAAAACAGCCAGTTGGCACGGTCTCTAGGCACCCTCGGTGGGCAAAATAGCTCGTTGGCATGGTTGCTAGGCACCTCAGTGGGAAAAGTCCGTTTGGCAAGTCTGCTAGACACCTTTGGTGGAAAAATAGCAAGTTGGGCATCTTATGCGGGCAAACAGCCCATTGGCATGGTGGTTAGGTAATTTCGATAGGAAAAACAGCACATTAGCACACCTCTGATGGGCAAGATAGTCCGTCGGCATAGTCGCTAGGCTTATTCATTGGACGAAACAGCACGATAATGTACCTTTAGTGGGTAAAACAACCTGTTTGCCCACTTTTGCCAGGCAAAATAACCCATTGGTATGGTTGTTAGGCACCTTTGGTGGAAAAAACAACCTGTTGGCATAGTCGTTAGGCAACTTGGGTGGGCAAAACAACCCGTTGGCAAGGTCGCTAGGGACTCTTGGTGGGCGAAACAACTCGTTGGGAAGGTCAGTAGGCACCTCAGTGGGTAAACAGCCCGTTGGCATGGTCACTAAGCAGCTTTGGTGGGTGGAATAGCTCGTTGGCATGGTCGCTAGGCACCTTCGGTGGGTAAAACAACCCATTCACAAAGTCACTAGGCACTTTGGGCAGGCAAAACAGCCCGTTTGGCACCTTCGGTGGGTAAAACAGCCAGTTGGCATGGTCGCTAGGCCCCTTCGTTAGGAAAAACAGCTCATTGGGCACATTGGGTGGGCAAAATAGGCCAATGGCAAGGCCACTAGGCACCTTCTGCGGGAAAAATAGCACCTTGCCACACGTACGGTGGTCAAAACAATCCGTTGGCACGGTCGCTAGGCATATTCGATGGAAAAATAGCACATTGACATACCTTCAATGGGTAAAAGAACCAGTTTGCACACTTTTGGTGGGCAAAATAGCCTGTTGGTATGGCCGCTGGGTACCTTCGGTGGGAAAACACTCTGTTGGCACGTTGGCTAGGCCTCTTTGGTGGGAAAAACTGCCAGTTGGGCACCATTGGTGGCCAAAACAGCCTGTTGGTATAGTCATTAGGCACCCTCAGTTGGCAAAACAACTCGTTGGTAAGGTTACTAGGCACCTCAGTGGGTAAAACAACCCATTGGTATGGTCGCTTGGCAGCTTGGGTGGGTGGAATAGCTTGTTGGCATGGTCGTTAGGCTCCTTCAGTAGGCAAAACAACCCATTCGCACAGTCGCTAGGTACCTTGGGGGGCAAAATAGCCCATTCACAAGGTCACTAAGCATCTTAGGTGGACAAAACAGCCTATTGGCATGATCGCTAGGCACCTTCAGTAGGAAAAACGACCCAGTGGGCAACTTTGCTAAGTAAAACAACCCCTTAGCACGATCGCTAGGAACCTTTGATGGAAAAATAGGGCTTTGAAGTAGTCATTAGGCACCTTCGGTGGGTAAAAAAGCCCGTTGGTTTTGTTTCTTGCCACCATCAGTGGGAAAAACAGTTCGTAGGCATGGTCACTAGGCACCTTTGGTGGAAAACAGTCCGTTGGCACATTCATTAGGTACCTTTGGTGGAAAAAACAATCAGTTGGCCACCAAAATGCATTGGCACGATCGCTAGGCAGCTTGGGTGGGTGGAATAACTCATTTGCACGGTCGCTAGACACCTTCGGTGGGTGAAACAACGCATTCGCTTAGTCGCTAGGCACCTTGGGTGGGCAAAACAACCCGTTTGGCACATTCGGTGGGTAAAACAGCCCATTGACACGGTCACTAGGCACCTTCAATGGGAAAAATATCCCGTTGCCACAGTCGCTAGGCACCTTTGGTGGGAAAAATAGCACGTTGGCACATCTACGGTGGGCAAGACAGTCCGTTGGCATGATCACTAGGCATATTTGATTGAAAAAATAGCACGTTGGCGTACCTTCAGTAGGTAAAACAACTTGTTTGCACACTTTTGGTGGGCAAAATAACCAGTTGGTTTGGTCGCTAGGCACCTTCAGTGGGAAAACAGTTCGTTGGCATGTTTGGTAGGCACCTTTGGTGGGAAAACCAGCCAATTGGGCACCTTTGGTGGCCAAAATTGCTCATTGGCAAGGTCGCTAGGCACCCTTGGTGGGCAAAACAACCTGTTGGCAAGGTCGCTAGGCACCTCAGTTGTAACACCCCATTACCCTAGGGTACGTACCGGAACGCCCGTAGGTCATTCCGACACATATCCTAAGATAAGGGA
>JANQAP020324389.1:0-17552 GCA_026874005.2 Erythroxylum coriaceum | reverse complement strand
GTCCATGATACAAAACATAGCAAAAAGGAAATCATGATGGGATCTTGATAATAAGATTCCTATCATGTGCAATTATGTTAGAATCTTAACAATCCCTAGTCATAGGATTAATCAGATAGGACATTATTAATCCGAAAAGACTAGCACATATTATACTCCTTGATTTGATCAGGCAGTGGATCTTATAAACTGTAAGCATGAGACGTTTAGAGTTAATATATGGATGCTTACTAAGGGTAGTAAGCACATCGGATGACACATTATAAGATTATCATATGGATAATCTATCGAATGTCAATGATTAATCTCATCATAGCAATATTGGTGCAAATATCCTTAGATTTGAGGTACGCAAGATATCTTGGATTTAAATCCTGTGCTTTGACACCATTCCTTATTACCTTAAGACGAGGTCGCTCTTAGGGTGGTGATTGGGTACAGCTATTTATGTTTGAAGGTAATTGGGTAGTCAACAAAGGATTCACTATTCTTGATATAAAGAGATGATACCTATGGCCTCTTGTTGGGGTCATTACTCAGGAGTCTATAGCCAGAGTAGGTATTTGTCATGAAGATGGTCTTTAATGACACATATGAGTAATGAGATCCTAGAATAAGAACTAACATCACTTGGACTAGATGTGATGTTGTCAGTTTAGTAGGAGTTGACACATATCCCATACTCCGAACTAAGTAGGGTATAGTATGATGAAAGGGCAAATTGCACGGTAATTATTTATAGAAAGGTTCATAAGTTTGATAATTAACTATCAAAGAGTTTGTATGTTAATCCACTTATATTCCAGCAAATAGGCATCATGATGTGTTTGAATTAAGAGTTAATTCAAGTGCCTAGAATAGCCGAGAACCTAAGGGTCACATGCATAAAAGATCGGATGAAAATCAAGTGTGTATACCCTATTTTAAGCAGGCCACAATCGTGACCAATGACGAGACATGCCACGATCATGGCCAGCAAGGCCACGATTGTGATAGAGGCCCCGAAATGATATATAAGTGAGTTTTTCACTTATGTATATGAAAAACTTTCACTTCTCTCTAAAAGTGTTCTAGAGAGACTAAGAAGAGTTCTTGAGTTATCTTCATGCAATTTATGCAAATTTTGTGTAAATCAACATGCATGCAAGATAACCTTGATCTATCTTCTATCATATTGAACATCTACTTGAATTCATCAAGTTTTGATGTTCTAAAATCCTTACATATTGTTTCATCTTCCTTCTTTGGGTGTTCTTGGGTGATCAAGGAAGGGTTTGGTGTTTGCAACAACCCAAACAAGTAGAAGAAACAAGAAAGGAGGAGATACACAAGGTAATACATGGTTCATCGCCAAAGCCCACAGATTCATAAATAATTTTTACTAAATTTATTTTCCTATTCCAAATAAAACATAATTTGAATTTAAAATTAAATTATTAAATTGAAAACAATTTGCAAATTAATTTGTTGACTGTTCAAATAAATAATAATTGACTTACAATTTTTAGAAAATTATACGATTTCATTATTATAATTTCAAAAACTGTATTTCAAAAAATTATACATTTTAACTTTTGTATTTTAGAAAAACTAAATTTTGATAATTTAACAAGATATTGTAATATAATTAGAAAACTTTTTCTAACCAATTATATTTAAAGATTAGTCATTCTAAAAAATTAGGCAAATGAAGAACAATTGCATGTACAATTGAGAAGATTACTTCGTCATAAAAACTGAAAAGATACATTTCAATTAAATGTATCTTTTCATATAAATAATAAGGTTAATGGTAGATTAACGGCTAAAGGCTATATGTTGTAATGTTAGTGATGAATTTGGTTTAAATGAAATGTGGTTTGCAATCCTTATTAATTTAGCTAATAATAAAAATCAGATAAATTTTTTTTAAAATTTCCCTATTTTGTTTTGTTTATCCACCAAATTAAAAATATAAATTAGTAATTCCCAAAAATTAAGCAAATTAACAAGAACCCCATATGTAAGTGTAAAAGACAGGTTTTTCATTTTGTTATTAGTAATAAGAAAAACTCATATATGTTAATCAAAACAGAAAATTAAGAAGTAAAATGCTTGGGTTTTTACGATGTTTTGTGTAATTGGTAGCGAAATAGGAGTCATTGGCGACGAAAGGTCTGATCGTCACAAAAGGTACTTAGTATTGGCGATGATTTCTTAATTTGGTAGCAAAATGTTTTACATTTTGTGATGCTATTCTCTTTTTTTAGCAATCTTTTAACATTTGACGATGAAATATATATTCTTCGCCAGTCGTTTTTCTTTTATTGACGATGAATCTATGATATGGTAGGACAATGTTGGGTATTTCAGGATGAATCTGAATTTCATCTCCAAATGTAATCACTGCAAAAAATTTTAAGTGAGACGACATCATTTGTTTAATGACAAACAATGTCATCCCAGCATCTGAAAAATTTAACCCAAATCCCCCACCCCACCTCCTCACTTGTTTCTTCCTCCTCTCTCCCGACTTAATTTTTTGCCATTTTTGCTTTCTTCATCATTATGTTTTATATGGGTTTCTCTGTTAACACGATATTTTCCTCTATCATCTCCCTACAGTACTACTCAACCTGGTAAGAACTTCTTGGATTTGTTCTAGGTTTATTTCATATCTGTCATTATGTTTGTTAAATGCGATGAAGAGGGGTCAAACTTAGGATTAGTTGTTGAGTTGTTTGCTTGGATTAATTGTTGACTTGTTTCAATGTGTTAATGATGGTGAAGAAAGGCAACAGAGGCGATGAATGTTTGAAGAAGACTTTAGTTAGGTTATGCTTATAAGGTGTTCGATGAAAGTCCTCTAGTAGTTGATGTATTGTTGAGACATTTGTTGATTGGTAGCTGATGTATTGTTATGCTTGAAGAAGACTTGAGACGTTTGTTAATTGGTAGCTGATGTATTTTTGATTACTAGCTGATTGTTCACTGTAAAATAATTAGTAGATTATGAATATTTGGACGGTTGTATGAAAGATTAAGAAAGTTTAATTAGTTTTTATTTTTTCAGTGTATCATAATTGCGATGATCTTGAATTAGTTTTTATTCTTTCTCACACAACTTGTATGATTTCTTGATATAATTTATTAGTCATTAGACATATATCCATACTTTTTTTGTTCTATTTAATAAGCATTGCTTTGAAATGTTCACTCACTTGAAAAAATTTAAAGTTATATGGTTTATATGAGAGACCTCTGAGAATATAGAGAATATGAGTTTTTAGGTATTTTCTGGATGTATTGGTAAATGAGAGCTTTCTTTTAGATATATGAGGGGTTATAAAGCTCTCTTTATGTGATTATAAGTCCTAGGATATGAATTATAAAATGACATACTTTTATAATATAAATATGGTCTATAATGATTATGAGCTTGTTTCATACTATTTTGATGATTAAGGAGCCTATACTAATGATAAAGATGTTGCATACTCTTTTAGTGTGTATACTTACTTCCAAGATGAATTTGCATTACATTAAGAACTAAAAAAATGCCTAAAGTGTGTTAACTTTGAATTTGATTTGAAAGTAGAGAAAGTATAGGAATTAGTGAAAGTGGAGAAAGTATAAAAACTAATTAATATGTTATAACTAATTTCTTTTAATGTGTTCAGCATCCTTTGTTGTGCTTTAATTATGATTTTATAATACCATCAAGAAGATATTTTATATTTAGATGGTAATGGTGTATAGGGTTTATTTGCAGATTTTGTGTTCCTCTGTTTGGTTGGAGTCAAAACTGCAAAACTCGTGTGACATCTTCAGGTATGTGAATTAATAGTAATCATTATTATTTTATATATCAGTTTTCATTTCTTTTTGTTGTATATTTTTACTTAACTGTTGCATATGAACTGATACAATGTTGTTGACTACATGTAATATTAAACATAGGTTTTTTAATGTAATATAAAATGAAAAATGCATGTTATAACTCTGTTATTTTCTTTTATTATATAGCTAAATGTATAAGAGTTAGATGTCTCATCGAAAATGGTCAACTGAATACATAGAAGGAGTAAAGAGTTTTATGCAATTTGTAAAAGATCAAATAGGTGATGAATGTAGTGTTCGTTATCTATGCATCGATTGCTTAAATGTCGACTTCCAAAGTCAAGATGTGGTATATAATCATTTGATCATCCGAGGCATAGGCAAATTCTATACTCTATGGCTTTATCATGGTGAATGTAAGGAAGCAAGTTATAGTAGAAGTGGCAGTACATCTTATGACGATAGTTCCAATAATGATGTTGATGATTGTGATGTGAATGATGATGGTGATGATGAGATTGATGAGATGTTAGACAATTGTCAGAATTATATGGAAATTATGAATGAAACAAGAATGCCTAACATAATTGGTAGTATTACAAAAGATAATTTTGGGAAGTTATTGAAAGTTGCTCTAGAACAATTGTATCTGAGGTGCTCTAATTTTTCTCAACTATCATTTGTTGTGAAGTTGTTGCATTTGAAGGTTTATAATAAATGGAGTAACAAGTCCTTTGACATGTTAATTGACTTACTAAACGATGCAATACCTATCAGACATAACTTGCCGAAATCTTACTATGATGTGAAGAAGCTGTTAAGGGACCTTGGATTGGGATATATTTCAATTCATGTTTGTAAGTATGATTGTGTTCTTTACTGGAAGGAAAGTAAAGAACTTCAAGAGTGTCCTATTTGTGGTACATCAAGGTGGTAGGTGGATGATGGGAGAGGGAAAAAGATACTGATGAAAATCCTTCGATACTTTCCTATTAAACCATAATTACAAAGACTTTTTATGTCAATAAAAATAGGCATAGTTATGAGGTGGCATAAAGAGAAACGCATTGATGATGACATTATGCATCATCCAGCAAACTCAATGGCATATAAAGAGCTTGATAGAAAGTTTCCATGGTTTGGACAAGATTGTCGTAATGATCGACTTGGATTGGCCTCAGATGGATTTAATCCTTTCGGCAATATGAGTAATTCATATAGCATGTGGCTGGTGATTCTAGTCCCATACATTTTACCTCCATGGAAGTGTACGAAGGAGCCTTTTATGTTGTTGTCTTTGCTTATTCCAGGACCTACTAGTCTTGGTAAAGGCATCGATGTTTACTTGCAACCATTAATTGATGACTTAAATGATCTATGGGAATTTGGATTACAAACTTTTGATGTTGAAGGCAACACATTTAGAATGCATGCTGCTGTTTTATGGACTATAAATGATTTCCCAGCTTATGGGAATTTGTCCGAGTAGAGCACTAAAGGGTATATAGCTTGTCCTATCTGTAATCATCAAACATATTTAAAAAGGACACGAAGTAAAATATGTTATATAGGTCATTGTCGTTATTTCAAACATGGGCATAGATGGCGAAGAAGTAAACAGTTTAATGGCACAGTTGAGTTGGGTAAAGCTTTGATGTAGTTTTCCTGTGATGACACTATTTACCAGTTGTCACATTTGCGTGACATTACACCTGGCAAATACCCAAGTAATAAAAAGCGTAAGAGAAATGATATCGAATTGAATTAGAGAAAAAAGCATAGTTTTCAACTTACCATATTGGAAGGAATTACTATTAAGGCACAATCTTGATTTCATACATATTGAGAAAAGCATTTGTGAGTCCATTTTAGGGACTGTCATAGGAATTGATGGGAAATCCAATGACATAGTTAAGGCCAGACTAGACTTGGAAGACATGAATATTTTAAAGGATTTGCATTTGAAAAGAAGAGATGACGGCTCATACTTTATTCTCCCTGCTTACATGTCAAAAAGTGAGAAATAATCATTCTATCAGTTCCTACATTCAGTCAAATTTCCTGGTGGGTATGCATCTAATATAGATCGTTGTGTGAATGTTAAAGAGGAAAAAGTGTCAAGGTTGAAAAGTCATGATTGTCATGTATTTTTACAACGACTACTTCCTGTTGGAATACGTGGGTGTTTGCCGAAGCATGTATTTGTTACATTAGGTCAAATGGGAGAGTTTTTTAAGCAATTATGTTGTAAGACACTTAAAGTTAAAAAGCTTGATAAATTAGGAAAAGACATAGTATTGATTATATGTAAGCTTGAACTATTATTTCCCCCATTGTTTTTTGATGTTACAATTTATTTGGCAATTCACTTATCATATGAAGAAAAACTTTATGAACCGGCTCAATTTCGATGGAAGTTTCTAATTGAAAGGTAATTCATATTAAATTCAACAAGTATATTTTATGTTATTTGTTTGTAACAATTCCTAAGTTTATAACTGTTTATGTTTACGTTTTTATGCTCTCTTAAGCATTATGTATGTAATAGAGCTCGACTAAAGGGGTCTATTGTAGAAGCTTATATAGCAAATGAATGCTTGACCTTTTGTTCAATGTACTTAACTGATGTGGAGATAAGATTTAATAGACCAGAATGTAACTTTGACTTTCATGATGATGGTGGGTTTCCTATTTTCTCCCAAAAAGTTTGACCACTTGGTGTGGGTAAATATGTGGAGTTAACTAAGGATGAATTCGAAATCACCCATTGGTATATTTTGAACAATTACAAGAAAGTACGTACATGGAGTACGTATATTTTTTTTCATTCAAACAATCATATTACAATTTTCTTCATTCACTCTGAGATCTTACTATCATTGTCTTTTTTGGCATAGAGAGCACAAAGACATAATTTCATAGCAAAGGGATTATTAATGTTGAAGAAATACATAGGTAGAAGTTTGTATTATAGTTTAGAAATCGAGTAAGTTTCATATTGATTACATATTATGTATCTCATCCTTGTATTTATTTTAAATTTGTTGTATAGATGATACGGTTACATAACCATAACGTGCAAGAAGCGACAACAACATTATATAGTTTGACATGTGGGCTTCATATTTTTGGGAAGAAATACACAGGTTGTATTGTTAATGGGGTGAGATTTCACATACAAGATCGAGATAATCGAGTTAGAAGTCAAAATAGTGGGGTTGTCATTGAAGGATGTTATGATGACAAAATAATTGAATTCTACGGTGTCATCTCTAAAATAATAGAGTTGCACTACATCAAGATAAGAAGGTTGTTGTACTTAAATGCAAATGGTTTGATCTAACTGACATGAGAGTGAATGGGCATATTACTAGCATAAATGTTAGTAAGATATGGTATGATAATGATCCGTTTGTCCTTGCGAGTCAAGCCAAACAAGTTTTCTACGTCAACGATATTGTATTGGGTAACAATTGGAAGGTTGTTCAAAAGTTTCAACAAAGGAATGTCTTTGATTTTTGTGAAATGGATATTGGTCAATTGGATGAGGATCCAGATGAAGTCTATCTAGATATTAGATTGGAGTTCAATAACGAAGGCATTCTTGTAGAAGATGTAGATATATCATCATTCTATAAGAGAGACGTCAAGCCAAACATAGTTTAACTAGATGAAGTCCAAGCTTATCTTATCTTACAAACAAAAGAAGACTATATTCAGGATGACTTAAATGACAATGACGATACTTTGCTCGAATATATTAGTAATGAAGAATCCAACGATGATGTACTTAATGATGATGATTTTCAAAATTTTGATCATGATGATTGAATGTAAATAAATTTTATGTATTTTTTGAAATTTTATATTCATAATTATCTTATGTTATTGATGTTTTACTTATGTTAATTAACGAAGACTAGATGCATATTTTAATGTTTGACTTATGTTTTTGCAGAATGTTATGTCGAATGTTTAGTATTTGACTACTGATCTCCTGATATTCATGTAAAAAATTGATGTTTGAGTTAAGATTATAACAATTATTCATATTTCATTTTAAACATGTTTATTATAATGACACTTAGTAAAAACAAAGGAAAGAGAGTAGTAACGAGCGAAGAAGTTCCTCCCACAGAATAACTAACAATTGATTCATCAAATAAAGAAAGTCAGCAGCAACCTTCACTAATATCATCTGTTAGTCATGAGAGATATTTAAGTCTATTATTGTTAACTAAACATATTTACAATAATACTGAAATTACTCATTACATGTTTACTGTGTTTTTCTTATTATGAAATTTTTGTTTTTAGGTTCCAATACAGGCATTAGAAAATGAGGTAGAGTTAAGACAAAAGGAGCTGAGTTGTAATGAATGAATGATGTAATAAATACCAAGTTATCTGTGACCATCGACCCCATGCAATGTTGCCCACTGGATAAGATCCAATCTTCAAAATTTACCAGTGAGATGGGCGTCGTTGTAAGGAATGAGTTGTCTTATCTTCAACATGCTAGGCAGTTGAAGGAAGACAACTTGCTCCAAAATTCTTTGGACAAAGTTTCGGTAATATTTCAATTTATTTAATTATATACATTGCGATTTTACTTAAGAAAAATAATAATTTAACCTATACATTTTCTTCACAAATGAAGCTCAATATCGTTGATATCGACCCCCCTGATTTTCAAGCAGTGTTAGTTTATTATTGAAACAATGGGTGAAGGATCATCAATATAGACTTTATAAATATTACCAGTCTTTCCCATCCGATGATGAGGTAAGAAGACATATTCTAGAATGGGTGAATCCAGAAAATTGGAGTCAAATGTGTGATTATTGGGTCTCAATGAAGGTTCAAGTTTATTTTTTTCTCTTCATATTTTCCAACCATTAATTTTGTTTATACATTTCATGACTACTTCTCTTAATTTAGGAAAAGTGTGAGAAAGCCAAGGTGAACAGAGCAAACATGAAGACTACTTATAACACCGGCTCCAGATCATTTGTTGCCGTCCGACAAGAACTTGTAAGTGTAACGTTTTCAATTTATTATTTTATTTCTTAATTCACTAAATTATAATTGGTTATAAGTTTTTAAATTTATATAATAGAGCCAAATACAACTCCAAGGACAAGAGTGTGAAAAAATCACACTATACAAGCACATATACTACAAAGAAGGTCAAGGTTGGACCTCTGAAGAGACATAAAGTAATTATGTAAGTATAAACAAATTAATATTCCAATTTATTTTTCTATGCAATAGTAAGTAATAATTTTTTATTTAACTCGATTTTGTACTTTAAATTGTAGGACAAGATACAACAGTTCTTGCAGGCGTCACTATCTGAGTGTAATCAGCCCAATATTGATGACATTTGCAACAATGTCCTTAGTACAAGATCGGGCTATATTAAAGGTCTTGGGTATGGCCCTAAGCCTGTTGGTGCATCTTCGTCACGACCAGCATATGTGACGGCGCTTCAAGAGAAGAACCGACAACTAAAGACTAAGTTAGATTGTAATATTAAATGAGTGAACAAGGTTAAAAAGATTGTTAAACAATTACTAGGTTCTGCATATGTTAGTGATTGTGACTCAGATGAAGACTCTTAGTTTCTAAATGATGTGTAAATATTTTTTTATATAAAATGCATTCCATTTTATATGTTTATTTTATTTCAATTTGTTATTATCTAAAAAATATGTCACCAATATTAATTATAAAATGAATCATTTTTATATTTCAAATTGTCTTAAAAATTGTAATAAATTAAAATAAATTTGTTTTCAAAAATTATAATAATATTGAAATTTTAAATAAAATTTTGTCACTAATTAATATTAGCTAACAAAACAAAATCGTCAACAAAAGTTATTACCTATGTTTACAAAAATGTCTATAAAAACATTTACCTACAACAAAAAAATTAGTAGCTAAAACTATTCTGCTACAAAAATATAATTGTCACAAAAAACTATTAGCTACCAAAAAGAAATCGTCACAAAAGGTTGTTAGCTACGTTTGCAGAAATGTCTCTAAAGACATTTACCTACAACAAATAATTAGTCGCTAAAACTATTCTGCTACAAAAAGGAAATCGTCACTAAAATTAATTACCTACGACTGCAGTTTAGTAGGAAAACCTTTTAATATGAAACAAAAACATCACAAACTCGTTCTATGTTCTCATCGGTTATATTTTTTATCGACGAATTTTTTGTGTCGAAAAAAATTTTTGCGACGATTTCACGAAAACGTCAATGATGTTGTTTTGCTATCAGGATTCAGTGAAGATTATGGCGAGATTATTTTTCGTCGTAAATTACAATTGACAATGATTTTTTAATGTTTTGTGACATTTAGTTTCGTCGCAAATAACCTTATCTATTGTAGTATTACTAGAGCTTTTTTCAACTGCGAAATGTGAAATATCGGGTGAATGGAGGAAGTTGTTGGAAGTTCCAACTAATATGCTACCTATCCCACCTTTTCTAGTACACGGAATGACCCAAAAAATTTTGGAGAGAGCTTTTCATTCAGTTTCTTAGATAAAAAGTGCATCCGATAAGGTCGAAGTCTAAAATACACCTTAATCTGCCACTTCAAATTGTAGTTGCCGCCTATGTTTATCAGTTGCTTATTTCATTTTTGCTTGAGCATTGTTCTGATGGTACTTCAACTCCCTCAAAATGGCATCTCAGTCCTGCAAATACTTTTCTAAGTCATCAATTTTTATGATTTGACCCCCAATGCATACCAAGATGGGTGGATTTGTTCCATATACAACATGAAATGGAGTCATTCCAGTAGATACATGATAGGTGATATTGTACTAGTACTTGGCCCAAAACAACCATTGGCTCCATTTGTGTGGATTCTCACAAACAAAACAACACAAGTAAGTTTTCACACATCTATTAATCACCTTTGTCTGACCATCAGTTTGCAGATGGTATGTTGTACTTCGATGTAATCGAGTTCCTTGGAACCTAAAGAGCTCCTCCTAAAAATGGCTAAGAAAAATCTTGTCACGGTTTGAAACCATCGACCGTGGAACTCCATACAATCTAATAATTTCTTTAGTGAACAACGCAATAATAGTCTTGGCTGTGTAAGAGTGCTTTAATGGTAAGATATGGGCATATTTGCTCAAGTGGTCTGCCACTACGAAAATTGCTTCAATTCCCTCCAACTTAGGCAATCCCTTAATGAAATCCATTGATGGTCTTCCTAAATTTGGTTAGGAACTGGAAGAGGCTTCAATAACCATGGTGGCAACATCGTTTGGTACTTATTTTACTGACACACTACACATTCTACCACATATCTCTTTACTGTTTCTTTCATCCCCTCCCAATAAAATTCTCCTTTTAACCTCTTGTACGTGTGTAAGAATCCTGAATGCCTACCAATCACTCCATTATGGTATTCAAACAATAGTTTAGGAATAAGAGTTGATTCTTTAGTAATCACCAAATGCCCCTTATATAATAATTTCCTTCGGCGAATTGAATAATGCTGCCATTTTTCTGAACCAGCTTCAATTTCTCTCTTTATCTGTGAAAGCCTCTAATCCTTGGCCACTTTAAAATTAATTTGCTATTCTTCAACCACCTTGGGAAGTATCAAAACTACCAAAAAAGGAGGATGAGTGGCTGGTATGCTTGAAAGTACATCAATAACCTTATTATCTTTTCTCAGTCTATAATGAATGTTGAAATCATACCAATCAACTTTACCACCCATTTTTGGTAATTATGTTTCACTAACTGCTGTTCTTCTTCTTCTCTCTTTTTCTTCTTTTTCTCCCTCTTTAGGGTTTCCAAGAGCGACAAAATGTAAAACTCCCTTCCTTCTTCTCTTCTTGTCCTCTAAATAGTTTCTTATGTCTTGAGTAACCCTAGGGCTTTTTCGGGGTCCAAAACATCCAGAAAATTCCTCAAAACTTGAGATTTTTGAGTGTCTGCTTATCTACTCGACGCAGGCTACAATCATGGCCTACATCTAAGCCTTTTGTCATGATTGTGGCTTATCAGGCCATGATCGTGGGCCATTGTTTTGGCCTGAATGTCTTCCAAAACTCCTCCATTCTTTTATGTTGACCTTGAAACACTAGCAAACACATTAAGGTACCTCAAAAACATAATATTTAAGCTCAAAAGCTTATACTAACCCATAAAATACTTAAAACACAAATAATTAACAAAATAACACCATTCTAACCTGAACACATACTAGATGATTGAATTTACAGCTAAAAACATATCAGACTATGCCCTAAAACACGATGCAATTTACACTTATCAATAATCCACATAGAACCTTCAACTTCCATCCTTCTTCTTAAATAACAGCTCAAGACTGGAAAAAGGACTATTAGAAGATTGAATGATACCAGATGCACACATCTCCCGCACTAATTTCTCAATTTCATTCTTCTGAAGATAGGAGTATCAGTAAGGTCTCACATTAATAGGAGTAGTACCGGGCTCCAATCTTATAGAATGATCTACTCCTCTGGAAGGAGGTAGTCCTACCCTTTTTGTGAATACTTCAGGAAATATTCTCCATAAAGCCTGAACCTAACTCACGTTAACCACTTCTAGCTGTTCCCTCTTAGTCTCGATAACCAACTCACAAAGCTCAACCATTACCCCCAAGCCTTCTCTCTGTATTTCCCTTGCCATGGTTTTTAGAGAGATCCCATATTTGCACAATGTTAGATCTCCTTTTAGGATCACTATAGCTTCACCAATACTAAATTGCATTAAATGCTTTGACCACTCCACTTTAGTCCACTGTAATGTACCCAACCATAACATTCTTAAGATCACATCTATACTGCCTAATTGAAGAGGCAAAAAGTCATCGATAACTTCTAATCTTTGAATTTCTACTCTCAACCCCCTACAAATCCCTTTCCCTTTCACCGATACTCCTATTCCCATCATAACCTAGTAATGGGCAGTAGTTTCCATCGGTAGTTTTAATACCTCAACTAATTATGTAGAAATAAAATTGTAGGTTGCTCTACTATCCACCAGTACTGACACATCTTTTCCAGCAATCCTACCATTAAACTTAATTGTTTCAGGCAAAGGTAAACTAAAAACGGAATTAATTGATAGTTCAAATCCGTGGTTCCTAAATCTCTGCTTCCGTTAATCGCACCCTTCGCTATAGAACTTCTCACATTGGTCTGGGCGGGTTATGAGATGGAGCTATGAATCAAGTCCCTCTTGCTTCACCCCAAGTTCCCTTAAAGTCTGTTGAGCCCTTTTCTTTGTTTACACCTCATTCCGTAACTCCCTTTCCCTCACTTACAAAAATGGCTTTATAATTTTGCCCAATAAGACACCCCTGGCTAATCTTAACGTTCAATTCTTTTTATCTAACCTTTGGGTCATTAGCATAATATGTCTCAGTTTAATAGGATTTAGGACTCTATGTTTAACCCGTATGTTAGACTTGAGCCCATTCACAAAGGTGCTTTCTAGTACCTCCATCGATAGTTAATGCCACTAACAAAACTTCAAATGTCTGACGATACTCAGCCACCGAATTCTCTTGTTTGATGTGCAAAAATTGCTCATATATATTCCCATTTTGAGAGGACTCAAAATGATTAAGCAACTGCTGCTTAAGATTAACCCAACTTCTGAATGGTTGCCTCACATCCGACCATCGATACCAAGCTAAGGCATCCTCTTCAAAACACACTGTAGCCGTAATTAATGTTTTTCCATCAATTAATTGATTCTTCTCAAAGTACTGTTCAGCTCGGAATAACCACCCTTCCGGATTGTCACTGCTAAACACGAGTAATTCCAAATGCCGATCACATTTCCATAGTTCAATCATTACACCCATTCCCCAATGATTCCATTGTCGGTAACTTTAATTTCTCCCTTATCTCTTTTATGTCTTTCGTCACACTCTCGTCGGTTTCCTTCCTACGGTGCTCTTGTACTAGTTCTAGGTTGTCTATCTAAAGGTGTTTTAGACACTCAAGTAGCCGATACTCCCTCATCCATAATCTCTTTCCCTTCTTCTTTGTTTCTTCCCCACAATTCCAACATTTTGATTAGTCTGGTCACCCCTTGTTCCAAGTTCTCCACCTTGTTTTCTACTCTTATGAGTTTTCCAACATTCTTCTGAAATCCACCTTTCATTTCATTTCCTCCATTTTTTTTTCGAGTGTTTCCATACTTTCTTCCACATTCTTAGGCACCATTTATATTTGGTTCTAATACCAAGTTGATACAGTTCAACTTTCCAAACAGCTAAAATAATGGAAAATAGTATAACAGAGGAATTGATGGAAAGAAATACTTGAGGGAAACATGTTAAGGATCTAGAAATGGGTTTGTGATGAACAAGAACAACTGCAAAAAAATAATATGAACAATCGAGAGCCAATTTGAGAGGGCCCCATCATTACAACATTCCAATTTTAGGTTGTGCATTGACATTAATAGTAACTAACTCCCTACAATACTACCATTTTTCATTGTATACTTCTACCAGCTGTCAAGGCTTTTTCCTTCTCATGTATATGATGTGAATCTGAAGCCTATCACACAACTTGTGTCCAAATTTAATAAGCTGCAAATTTAGCTAATGTTAGACTAGGAATGTACTATGATTTCAGGTTTTGGTCAACTTATTAAGAGAACAGAGGTTTATTGTTTAACCATTTCACTGAATTTAGCAACATTGAGTCATCATGTTTTCGGTAAAATATAGTAAGAGAATACTAATTAGATAACGTTGGTGGGCCCCCCCATTGAAATATAACATTATATAGTCTTATATGCATGTTCATTGACATAGACGATGGACAAATCAAATGTCTGTCAATGGTTTTCCGTATATTATATCTTGTTAGAATTGTTAATGGGCCGGGGTGGCCGTGGCCTGACAGGCCAACCCTGCTTGACCATAGGCTGATCAGGTTGTGGCACAGCTCATGGCTTGATGGGTCATGGGCGGGACGGATCAACCTCACCCATCATATTTTTTATAAGAAAAATGTCAAAAATGATGTCCTTTTTGAAACCGTCCAACCTTGGCCTATGACTTGCCCTCAACAAACCTAGGTTAAAATCGGGCCAGACCAGGTGGACCGGGCTACATTTTGACATCCCAATATCTTCTGATATTATGTTTGTTCTATAGCATTAACAGAGAAAGCATGTGCATGGTGATGTACTGCGCCACCTACTCCTATTAATGCTAGACGCCTAGCTAAGAGCAAAAATGGTTGGGTCTACTTAAACAGAAAGGGACTGGGACACCTTTCACAACATTTTAAAGTTAGATACCCTCTACCTCGCATGAAGGCTTCTCGTTCATAGTGAAATTTTAAACTTAATTATAAAGCAAAATAATAAGATAAAATCTTCTCCCCATCTCCAAACATACAAATTCATTAAATAAGACTAAGAAACCCCTTTCTCGTGTCTTCCAAGCCTGTGACGATAGGATTTGCCTACTTTGTAGTGTAGAAGTTATGTCTCAGGTAACTTGGTTACAGCCTAATGAAACTAGCAGAACGTTCCAGCCTAAATAAACCAATGTTTTAAAAACTAGACCGGACCGGCAACCTGAAAATGTCTGAACCGGTCAGTGGTCCGGTTCAGTTTAAAAAAAAACCTTTCAAAATTTAAACCGGCCGATTTGTTGGAGAACCGGCTAGTTTTAATCAAACCGGTCCAACCAGTTTTGAACATAGTGTAGAGCAGATGTTAGGTTGCTTTCTCGTTCATTTAAACGAATCTTCTAGGGCTCTCTTCATCTCCACTGCCTACTCCACCATCATCTAATCTTGTCTTCCCCATCCACCGTCATGAGATCTTGTCTTCCCTAGGAAAAGAAATTTAGCTCTTCTCTCTCACACACACAACAACAACACTTATCTGCACACGATTGCTTCATTGATTTCTCCGAAGTTTGGTAGACCGTGCAGTGCTACCTTGATCTCGATCCAGTTACCTTGTCGCCTCCGAAAAGCTGAATGTGAAATTGTTTGAGCGTGGAAGGAAGGTGAACTCGTCATCGATGGCTGGGTTGTCGACGGTAGAGAAAAAGGTGGAGGTGTTTGAATCGAAGGAGTACTCAAGGTTTTTGAATTCAGTTTGTTATGTAGATAAATAGATTAGGATAAGGCAATTGAATCGTGAGCTTTTATTCTGGTGTACTTCTTGATTAATTAGTGTTCTATAGCACTTAGAACTCCATTTCATTCCAGATTTTCATAGTTGTGTTATACGGTTAAAGGATTGAATTTATTGAGAAGTATTGAACACTTAGAACTCTATTTCATTCCATATTTTCATAGTTGTGTTATATATACCAGTTAAAGGATTGAATTTATTGAGAAGTATTGAATTTATTGATCTAAAATACTATTTCGGACTGCTTTTCTATAAGTGAGTATCATTCTGCTGTGTTTATACTGTTGGTTTGCTTCGGCTGTTAGTTTATTAATGCTCTTGTTTGCTTCTGTTATGGTCACCAGTAGGCTATTGATTTGTTTTAGCTCTTGATATATTTGACTTCCTGCCTCCGTTTTCTGGGTTATTGGTATATTTAATTCTAAGCTAGTTTTAAACGATTAGTTCCCATGTTCTTCTGTTTTGTTCGAGTAATAAACAAGTTGTTTCAAGTTTATTGTTTCTTGTTTATACTGGAGTTGATAATTCATAGTAGTACATAATATTAGTATTATAACTAGTTAAAGCTTTCTACTCTTTCATACATACAGATAAACACATACATTATACATATGAATATTTGTATTTTTATGCTATAGGTTATATGATTGGAGTATGGAGAAAAATTCGGTCTGATAGGATTTTGTAGATTTTTTAGAGTAGCACTTTGTTGTGTATGGTTCTTTAACTAACATTCAATACTTAAGTGGATTCAATCCTTGTTTAAGGACTTTATGGAGTGAAATAAATCATGGTCATATGTTTTATAAGTACCCAAAATACCAGTTAGTAAAAATTTTATGTTATGATATTTGATATGGTATTTAATAATTGTGTTAACAAAAGTTTATTTTGGTAATGCTTATAAGTTTGGGAGTTGTATTTCTTTCATTGGCATGACAGAACCCTTTTCCAGAGAGGGCTATTGATGTTATTTAAAGATTGTTGAATGCTAATGCTAGGTTGAGATGCAAATTAGCTTTGAGTTACAAAGTTCCAATTGAAGATAAGATGGGCAATATGTTTCTCAGTATTGAAATCATTGGGCTTAAAATGTTTTTACAAGATTGTGGTTACATGAGACGTACTTATATTGTACATGACAATATGTTTAAATATCAGTTAGTTCATTCATATGTGAGTTCATATGTAATTATATTGGAAATGAAGTTCAAATTGTGACAATATGTTTAGAAAGCCAATCATAAAAAATTCATCTGCAAAGTTCCATTTGATAAGCATAAACATGTAATCTATTAAATTTGACTTTCATAAATTTGTAACCTTGCAAGCTTATTTGTGTTGAACTTTTCATAGACAACTTCTACATATTTTGAATAATTAATGAATATGAAATCTTTAACTTAATCTCTATGCTAAGAAAGTAATTTACTTTTTCAAGATTAAACATCTTAAATTCAACTTTACTTTTTTTTTAATGAATTCATATACTTCGCCACCAATAATTAACAATTCATCTACGTATAAGAACACAATCAACTTCAT
>JANQAP020324282.1:0-17553 GCA_026874005.2 Erythroxylum coriaceum | reverse complement strand
ATTTATTTTTCTATATAATATTAACTAATAATTTTTTAGTTAACTCGATTTTCTACTTGACATTGTAGGACAAGATATAGGAGTTGTTGCAGACGTCATTGGCTAAGAGAAATCAGCCTAATGTCGATGACATTTGCAACAATGTCCTTGGTACACGATCAGGCTATATCAAAGGTCTTAGATATGGCCTTAAGCCTGTTAGTGCCTCTTCGTCACGACCAGCATATGTGACGGCGCTTCAAGAGGAGAACCGGGCATTAAAGACAAAATTACAATGCACAAAAGACAAGTTAAATCATGGACTAAAAGAAGTTAGCAAGCTTAAAAAATTGGTTAAACAAATGCTAGGTTTTGCATGTGTTAGTAGTAGTGACTCAGATGCAGACTCTTGTAAATGATGTGTAAATACTGTTTTATATACAATGCATTCCATTTTATATGTTTATTTTACTTCAATTTATTATTATTTACAAAAATATGTCACTAACATTAATTATAAAAAAATAATTTAAATATTTGAAAAAGTCTTAAAATTTGTAATAAATTAAAATAAATTCACTTTTAACAATTATAATAATTATTAATTTCAAAGTAAAAATTGTTACTAAATAATATTAGCTATCAAAAAAATTCGTCACAAAAAGACTTTAAAATTGTAATAAATTAAAATAAATTCATTTTTAACAATTATAATAATTATTAAATTGAAAGTTAAATTTTATCACTAAATACTATTAGCTACCAAATAAATTCGTTACAAAAACTAATTAACTATGTATAAATAACGTCGGTAATAAGGTTTTGCTACAACCACGTTTTCGTTGCTAAAAATTTTTTGCTACCTAAACACAATCGTCACAAATTCCTATTACTAACCAAAGTCCAATTCGTCACAAAATTTTTTTACCTACGTTTATAGAAACATCTCCAAAAGTATTTCCCTACAATAAAAACTTAGTAGCTAAAAGGATTTTGCTACCAAAACAAAATTGTCACTAAACATAACTACCTACGAATACAATTTCGTGGGAAAAAACTTTTATTTACGAAACAGAAACGTCGCTCAAAACCTTGTACGATGTTCTTCCTTATCGTCAGTAATAATTTTTACTGACGAATTATTTTTGTCGCAAACAAGTTTTAGAGACAAATTACGCAAAATGTCATAGATGTTGTTTTGCTACTGGGATTCAACGTCGATTTGTACGACGACACGAAATCGTCGCAAATTAATATTTGCGACGTTTATTTTCGTCGCAAAAGAACCTGTTTGTTGTAGTGAGCCTTACCTCAGATAGCATAATAGAGATAATTTTGTATGGAATATGACTCCTCCCAAATCTCAAGAAAAGGATGTCAATGACTCTAAAATGGGACGAGAACTCTTTAGTAAGACTAAGATTTCATGAGATTCATATTAAAAGAGCAATGTATAGGAGGAAACTTCAACTAAAAGGCATATGGTCACGCAATTGAGAAGAGGCTGATAGAACCTTTTAGTGATAGTCGCTATAACCAATAAAATTATTAGTTATGTTTTAAATTTTATAGCTAATAGAAAATATTTTGTTACAAATTTTCTAAATCATAATCTAATGAAGCAACACCTGAAAAAATATTGTATAGGTTTTTTCAAAGATTATTAGTAACGTTTATTTTAATTCTAAATTAATTTTTGTAACAAAAATAATTTCAGTGATAGGCTACATTTAAATTCTGTAACTATTTTTTTTTAACTACAAAATAGTTCTTATAGCTAAAAAATTTTGGTGAACGAGTAAGGGTATTTTCGTAACAAAAAAGTTTTATCTAAGCTTTCACAAATTAGGTAAAATCCTATGTAAAACTCAAATATGCCTAAAAAAGTAAATGACGTCGTCTCCTCTTCTGTAACAATGGATTGAACGATTGCCTATCAGTCTATACTTTGTATACTCCGATTCAGCTTTCCCTTGTAAGCCTCCCGATACGCCATTGTAAGCTTTACCTTGTAAACTTCGCGCTTCGGATTCACTTCAGTTGGGTCTAAGAACATCTACATACCATGAGAGAGCCAGGTGACATCTATGCTGAAACAAATTCATTATATTGTCACCGATACTCTCTTAACATCCTCCCTGGTTTTCATCAGCCCATCTTCTGTAATACTGACCCTCTTCTTCCTCTGTGCAGATAGAAGATAGATCGTCCCTGGTCCTTTTGTTGGCAATTATAATTGCCTAAAAATAAACTAGTTAACAAAAGATACACTCAAAATTTTATTAATACTTCCCATTACACAACTCATTGGAGTTGGGCACCTTACAAAGATTTCACATCTTTTTTCACTCACTTTTCTTTTGAATTTTTTTGTACAATACCTGCAATGGCCAAATGGCCATATTTATAAAGAAACAAAGAGGGTAATAAGCGACTATAATTGCCAGCTTCAATGCAGCTGTTTAAAGAAATTCAAAAACAATTTGTAAAGTCAAATATAACACTTTACAACTCGTAATCTAGAAACATGCATTAAACCAAGTTTAATATCTAACATCCTCGCTTAAAGTTGGTTTAACTATTCCAAGCATGTTCTTCATCTTGTAAATGACCCAGCTTTCAAGTGCTTCACGAAAATATCTATTATTTGTTCTGTAGATGCACAGTACTCAATTATAATTTCTTTTATCTTTAACCAAATCTCGAATGTAGTGATGTTTAATGTCAATATGCTTACTTCGACCATGGAATATTAGATTCTTCCTTGAGGTGATTGCTGATTTATTATTGTAGTAGATTGTCGTTGGACCATCTTGTTGGTGTTGTAATTCACTAAGCATCATCTGTAGTTAAATCGCTTAAGTAACAAAATTTGTTGTTGATATATACTTTACTTCTGCGGTTGAAAGAGCAACTACTCGTTATTTTTTAAAGACCAAGAAAAATCTCTAGAACCAAGATGAAAGACATAATTTGAAGTGGTTTTTCTCTTTTCAAGGTCATCAACCCAATCACTATTTGTATATCCAATTAGTCATATATTTTTATTGTTTGAATTTTATCATCAATCGTACCTTTAATATATCTTAAAATTCATTTTGTGGTTTTCCATTGAAATTGTTGTTGTGAATCCACAAATCTGCTCACAATTTCCACTTCGTAAACAATATCTGGCCTAGTTGTAGTTTGGTACCTCAGACTTCCAAAAAGTCTTTTGAAGTTTATTGCATCAACCAATTCACCACCACCATCTTTCACAAGCTTTTAACCTTTCTTAAACTAATGTTAAAATTGGCTTTCATGCTTCCATCTTGAATTTCTTAAAAATATCTTTTCTACATTTCCACTGTGAAATAAATATGCCTCCATTAGTTTGCTCTTCCACGATAATAAAAATGTAGGACATTAATCCCATTTTTGTCATCTCAAAGTGAGCAACCATATCTTTCTTGAATTCCGAAAATAATCTTAAATTATTACCAGTAAAGATCAAATAATCTACATAGAAATAAACTATAACAATATCTCCTTCCTTATTGATCTTAATATATAAAGTATGTTCATATGGACGCTTATGAAATCCATGTTTAATGAAATAATTATCAATATGAGTATACCATGCCTTTAGTGCTTGTTTAAGATTATACAATGCCTTTTTTAGTCGATAAACCTCTTTTCCTTACTTTGCATATCTTGGTGGTTGCTCACGTATACTTCTTCTTCAAGTACATCATTCAAAAAGGCTGATTTGACATAAATTTGATAAATCTTCCAATTACTTTAAGCGGTAAGTGAAATGATTAAACGTGAAGTATCTAATCTAGCAATATGTGCAAATACTTCAAAATAATTAATACCTGAATTTTACTTGCATCCTTTTGCAACTAATCTTGCTTTAAAGCTCTCCACTTCTCTATTGGGCTTGTACTTTGTCTTGTATACCCATTTGACACTAATAGGTTTCTTTCCTTTTGGTAAAGTAGTTCACTCCCATGTTTTATTCTTTTCTATGAAATATATTTCTTCATCTATTGCTTTAATCCAACAACCATTATTCACTGCATTATACTCTGTAAAGAAAGCATAATAGGCCACAAATTTATCATCATTGTCATCATCACCTACTTGATAATCTTTTAAATAAGTGGGTGGATGGAGTTCTTGCTGTGAGTGCCTAAATGAAGGTGAATCGGGAGGAGATGATGCTTCAGGATCAATATGAGTTAACTCTTCAAGAACTAGAGGTAAAGATGACTCTTCAGTTTGATTAGTCGTTTCCAATTCATTGTTTATGAAAACTGGTACTAACAATGACATTTTTTCTTTTTCTGACCAATCTCATACTCCATCTTCTTCAAAAGTAACATCTCGATTGATAATCACTTTTAAAGTCTTTGGATTATAAAGCTTATAGCCTTTTGTTTCCATGCTGTAACCAATAAACATTTTTTTGCCTTTTCATCTAGCTTCTTTCTCAACTTATAAGGCACATTTGAATATGCTTGCAACCCAACACCCTCGTATGACTAAGATTTGGCTTTCGTCCACTCCATATTTCTTGTGGAGTTTTCCCGTGAACACTTTAACAAGACACCTACTCAAAATATAGATCGCACAAGCCACGACCTATACCTAGAAACTTTTAGGTAACTTCTTGCAAAATAATATGCTTCTCACTATATCTATGATAGTTTTGTGTTTCTTTTCTGTTACTCCATTTTAGTCATGAGTGTATGACTAAGATTAGGCCTTCGTCCACTCCATATTTCTTGTGGAGTTTTCCCACGAACACTTTAACAGGACACTTACTCAAAATATAGACCACACAAGCCACGACCTATGCCTAGAAACTTTTAGGTAACTTCTTGCAAAAAATATGTTTCTCACTATATCCATGATAGTTTTGTGTTTCTTTTCTGTTGCTCCATTTTGCTAATGAGTGTACCTAGCTATCAACAAATGCTTAATTCCATGCTTTCTTAAGAAATCATCACAAACAATATATTTGATGCCTCTATCCATTTTTAAAGTCTTGATTGAATAACAACTTTTTTTTCAATATACACTATAAAATTATTAAATACTTCATATGCCTCAGATTTCTGCTTCAAAAAATAAACCTATGCCTTTCTATTATAATCATCAATAAATGTAATAAAGTATGTTACCTCTATTTGATGGAACCTTCACATAACATAGATCTGAATACACGAGCTTTAGTGGACGTTTGGCTCTCCATACTTACTTTGTAGGAAATAGATCTTTGTGCTTTTTTTGCATTATAATGACTCACAAATCTAGTCAGGAACTTAAATGGTTGGCAAGCATAAAACCCACTCTTTGTTTGTAAAAAACTTAACGCTTCCAAAATTTAAGTGCTCACGTCCTATATGCCATAGCCAATTATCATTGATAGTCATAGTATTATAGCAAAAAGTATTACTGCAATTAAAATATGTTGAAAATAGACGATTAGATGTCATTCTTATCTTCAAAATTATGCCTTTTTTTATATCACTCATGATGCATCCACCTTTATTGAAATGTAAATCATAACTGATAGTTGTAGTTTATATCATGTTTTAGTAGGGGTTTTAGTATGTTTTTAGGTATTGATTAAATGAATTGTGCATGTTTAAATTGAAGGAGCCTCTTGCTAAAATGGACACACACACAATATAATGTGGAAATTTAAAAGATAATGAGTGAGAGAGAGAGAAGAAGGACCTAGTCAATTTATACCAGTTCAGCTTACAACCCAAGCCTACGTCCAGTCCCCAAATATCCAACTTGAGTGTTTCACTATAAAAATGCAAGTATTAAATTTGAAGAGCCTCTCTAAGCTTATGAGTACATATTTTTCAAGGTTCTCCATCCTTCCACATTCGAAGTGTATAACAAGCTTCTAAAAGCTCACAGAAAATAAAATAACAATTTCTCTCTTGATAGGGTGATTTTACTTTCTAAGGCCCAATAAGAATGATATGACTCTCAAGAATATAGATGTTACTCAAATGTTTCGAAATTCTGATTATGTTCATTTTTTTATAAGTACTGTTGCTCTTCTTTAAATGGTTAATTTTTTTAACTAGTCATTATTTTACTTGCATCTTTAATCAACTGGATGGATTTAAATCCGAATAACTTCAATGTCATATTTGTCAAAAATCTTCCAGTAATCACAAGGCTAATATACGTCCTTCATAATTAGTAGGATCCTTTCGAATAAACCATTTCTAATAAGGTAAGTTCATAATGAAGGTTCTTGTAAGAAAGAAAATGTATTTTTTATAATTTTATTTCCTTATGAGAATTAGACTGCAAATTATATAAGAAAATAAATACAATTTGAATTTTGAAATATTATACGGTTATCATCAAAATCATTAATCATAAACCTTGAGCTAACAATCTCCCCCTTTTTGACGATGATAAGCAATAATAGATATATGTTTCAAAATTCAAAGAGGTAATAGATGATTTCGAAAGATACTTGTGAATTTTATATATTAAGATATTTAGAAGGAGCTTGAATCTTAAGAAAGGAGCCTATCATTTATATATCATAGATTTTCATAAGTTCAACAATAGAATCAATCACTTATATAATCAAGACAACATTAAGAAATATATCATCAAATATGCAAAAATATGTCTATATAAGCTCTCCCCCTTTTTTATTATCAAAAGTAATATAGTATAGGGAGGAAGTGAAATAAAACAGAATGAAATAAGAAAAAAATCAATTCACATAGTCAGTGAGGATTTTTCATAAGGAGAATTTGCAAATCCAGGACTTGGTTTTGGGGGCTATCAATTTGTTCGTATATTTGATCTTGAATAGCACCAATGTCCCTCCATTGTTGTAAAATATATATACTGCTTGTGTCCAATGTAGGGAAAGGAACCTGTTGTTCTAGAGTAGGACCTACAATTTCTGGTATTCTTTCATACTTCTGCTCTGAGGTAGGACCCAAGAAGTTTGCTACTTTATCTGTTTTCTTCTCCACCCAAATATTTTCTTTCAGCTTGTAACCGAACTAGGAGGGGATAGAGGAATGAAACTTGCCAGGCTCATACCATGTTAGATTGTCAATGGGAAAGCCAAAATATGCAAAGATCTTAGTTAACGGCATTCCATAAGGCAGACCTCTAATAATGTTCTTGCGGCTTCCCTTTTCCACCATAAAATTCAGAATCATTGCTGGGAGATTCATTTTGTTGCCCTTCAGTGGATTGTATACTACATAGGTATCCAGGAGACTACATCTTTCTACTGAGCTACTTTTTAGAAAAATTGAAGTAGTTGATATTGATGTAAGGCATCTAGGCAGTAGTCCAGATTTCTACACATAGGTCTCCCTTTATAGGCATTCTTAGTATGCAGACATATGAAGTCCACAACCTTTCCCAAATCAAGATCAACAATGTCCCACTTATGGAAAGGAAGGGCAGTCCTACCTATAGGAACTATGTTCAAAACATTCCCTAATATATCCTCTATTATCAAGATCTCACATTTCGGCACCCAAGATATGATGACTAGCTTTCCACCAATTTCTTCTTTTCGCATGTGTATGTAAAAACATCAGACTAATTCATCACACATTGTATCATCCAAATTCCAAAAATTCTCCCACCCAACAGTAATAAAGAAAGTAGAGATAGGAATATCAATATCATCGAATATGCAGGGAGGCACAACGCATTCAGCAACCACTTTTCTCTTCTTGTACCACATTTCATAGTGGGCTTCAACTTCTATTGATTGAAATGATTTTATTTCTGGTGACAATTTTCCCTTCTTGTGGACCATGAGTTTCTTGGACCTTTCTACCTTAGGGATTTCTTCAAAATGTCCTGTTCTATAAATAACTCATCCCTGACGATGACTTCCACAATGCTTTCTTCAACCATAGGCTCTTTGCCTTTTCTTTTCTCTTTAATTTCTTTTCCTCTTTCTTGACTCATCTTTTTCTTTTTCTTCTACCTCAGTAGTTTTTTTGTGTGGAGCTTGTTCTGTAACAATTCCTCTGGTCCGTGGTCTTTTTTCTAACTAAGAAGGTTCTTCATTTGAACCATCGTCATTTATTGCCCAATGCACTTCCGGCACTTTCTTATCTTTTGGACCAAGTTTAGGAATTGTGGAAGTTTTTGGAGAAGGAAAGGGTAGAGAGATAATAGGTAAATGAAATCTCACTTTTTTTTAGTAACTCCCCCTTACTGAAAGCCTTTTCTTCTTCTTCACTTTCTTCTTTCTTTTCTTCTCCCTTTTCTTTTCCTTTTTCTTCTTCTTCTTCTTCTGAGTCAGAAGCATATTGTTTTTGAATTGTTTCTTCTTTATCATCTGAAGAGGAATCAGGATAATCTAGAGACAACATAGCAACAATTTTCCTTTTCCTATCTTCTGGGGTCTCCTGACTAGGCATTTCTAAAGTTTAAAGCTTTGAGGGGATAGAGACAGGTTAGGTAGTAGTATCCAGAGGACCTATTATAGGAGACAAAGACAAAGAATCAAAAGCAAAGTTTTATTTATGACGAGGTGTTTTGCTGTGGCTAGAAGTTGAGGCTAAAATTTTTTTTACCCTTTTGATTTTGTTCTTGCCATTATAGGTGAGCTTGGTGAAGTTTGAGAGAGACAATAAGAGGAAATGTAGAGGGTTAGGGTGCAGAGAAGACCAGAGAAGTTTGCTTAGGGTATACTAAGTGATTCTTGAGCATTGATCTCCTAAGAGGATGAGTAGATGGATAGGTCAGAAGAGGAAATGTAATCATTGTCTATCTTCTGATAAACACGTACTTAGATTTGTCAGACTGTGCGCATGTTTTTGAAAAGACTAAAAAGACGCTATTAATGACTCCCTATTTACATGTTACTTAGAATTTCAACCTAAGAGAAGCCTTCTAAAAAGAAGAGGAGCTTTTTAAACTCTAAAGGGCCTACTAAACTAAGAGAGAGTTTCTAAGGAATCAGAATGGAAGGAGACAACTAAATGAAATACAAAGATAAGTAGCAGAGAATATCCATACAGAAATAATATTAGTGAGTTTCCACATACCAAGCTCTTTTTTTAACACGCAAAATTTATTTTCAGAGAGTGACTTGGTGCAAAAATTAGCTACTTGATTCTCAATATTAACATGTAAAAGGTTAATGGTTCTTTCTAAAACATGATCTCTAAGAAAATGATATTTGATTTCTATATGCTTAATCCTAGAATGATCCATAGGATTTTCAAAAAGATTTATAGCACTAATATTATCACATAATATAGTAATATTAGAAAAGTTTAGAGAAAAATTATGTTGTTGATGCTTCATCGATAAGATTTGAGCACAAAAGTTAGCAACTGCTATAGATTCTGCTTCGTTAATGTAACCATTTAAGAAAGAATTTTTAACATCCATTTGGAACAACTTAAAGTTTCTATAGCATGCAAAGGCAAGTAAAAATCTAATTAGTTCCAATCTAGCAATAGGTGCATAAGTTTCATCAAAATCAATACCTTCCTATTGATTATAACCTTAAGCTACAAGTCTAGCTTTATTTCTTAACATCTTATTGTCAAGTTTGTTTAGAAATACCTGCCGAGTCCCAATGATTGACTTGTTTTGAGGATAAGGTACTAGATTCCAGACTTTGTTTTTGTCAAATTGATTCAGTTCGTCTTTTATGGTTGAAACCCAGTTTTCATTAATAAGGGCCTCTTCTACAATATTTGGTTATATTTATGAGATGAGAGCAACAAAGTTGTTCTTGCACGATGATGTTGTTCTTAGGCTTTCAAAGGGATCTCCCAATATATTGATGTGTATCAAGACCTTTCCATTCTCTCAGTGTTTTTCATTACATAGGCTCTTATTAGGAGGTGTATAGGCTCCTATTGGGAGGTGTTTGAAAAAGGAGCTTGCTCTATCTTAGCTTCAGAATGACCTTTTTGATTTTGTAATTCTAAAGGTACTATAGGTGTAGTTTGATTCTCTGGTGTATTTTTAGGTACCAATAGATGCTCTTCATCATTAAAGTCAACTACTGTGGTCAAAGGTAGTGTTTCATCAAATACCACATCTATCGATTCTTCTATCTTCTTTGTTCTTTTATTATATACTTTGAATCCTTTACTAGACATCCTTCAAGAAATTGAAAGTGACCACTTGTGCCTTTTCAATTGACTTTATCACCTGCATAATCTGCATCACATACCATAGTCCAAAATCCATAGTTTTATAGAAATATCAAAAGATTCTTTTGACTGCTTAAAGATGACTTTCTTTTAGATTTTGATTGAAAACGTGTGTAAAGACACAGACTAAGCATAATGTCTGGTCTTGAGCTTGTAAGATATAGTAGTGATACAATCATTTCTCTATATTTCATCTCATTCGTAGCTTTACCTTCTTCTTCTTTATCAAGTTTAGTTCTAGTGTATAAGGGAGTACCCATCAGTTTTACATTCTGAAAATGACATTTCTTAGTGAGTTCCTTTGTGTATTTGTCTTAGCTAATGAAGATTCCTTTTTTTTGTCTAATTTGTAATCTGAGAAAGAATGATAATTCTCTCATCATGCTCATTTCAAACTCCCCTTGTATTAATGCTGAGAATTCTTCATAGAAGGATGGATTAGTAGCACCAAATATTATGTCATCAATATATATTTGCACTATGAGTAAATCATTCTCCTTTCTCTTAATAAATAAGGTTTTATCAACCTTTCCTCTTTTAAAGTTATTCCCAAGCAAAAAATTACTTAACTTTTCATACCATGCTCGAGGAGCCTACTTTAGACTATACGGAGCTTTTATTAACTTCATACTTCTTTGTTAATGTAACCATTTAAGAAATAACTTTATCCATTTGGAACAACTTGAAGTTTCTATAGCATGCAAAGGCAAGTAAAAATCCAATTGATTCCAATCTAGCAATAGGTGCACAAGTTTCATTAAAATCGATATCTTCCTGTTGATTATAACCTTGAGCTACAAGTCTAGCTTTGTTTCTTACCATCTTACCATTTTTGTCAAGTTTGTTTCAAAATCGCTACCGAGTCCCAATGATTGACTTGTTTTGAGGATGAGGTACTAGATTCTAGACTTCGTTTTTGTCAAATTGAATCAGTTCGTCTTTCATAGCTAAAATTTAGTTTTCGTCAATAAGGGCCTCTTCTATAGTCTTTGGTTCTGTTTGTGACATGAGAGCAACAAAGTTGTTCTTGAACGATGATCTTATTTTTAGGCTTTAGGGGGATCTCCCATAATATATTGATATGTATCAAGACCTCTCCATTCTCTCGGTGTTTCTCGTTGCATAGGATCCTACTGGGAGGTGCTTGAAGAAGGAGCCTGCTCTATCCTAGCTTTAGAAGGACCTTCTTGATTTTGTAATTATGAAGGTATTATAGTTATAGTTTGATTCTCTGATGTACTTTTAGGTACTAATAGATGTTTTTCATCGTCTGAGTCAGTTGCTATTGTTGAAGGTAGTTCTTCATCAAATACCACATGTATCGATTCTTCTATCTTCTTTGTTCTTTTATTATATACTCTGAACCCTTTACTAACGGTACTGTAGCCCAAGAAAATAGCTTTGTCTGATCTCACATCGAACTTTCCAAGGTTGTCTTTTCTGTTGTTTAGAAAGAAACATTGCAGTTAAATGCTCGAAAGTAAGCAACATTTGGTTTTCTTTTTTTCCACAACTCATTGGGGGTCCTTTTTAGAATAAGCCTTATCAGATATCTGTTAAGTACATAACATGCTGTGGATATTGCTTCTACCCAGTATCCATAAGGTAGTCCACTTTCACATAACATGGTCCTAGATATATCAACCAAAGTTCTATTCTTTCTATCTACAACTCCATTTTGTTAAGGTATCTTTGGAGAAGAGAAGTTGTGAGTTATACCATTTCTGTTATAGAATTATTCAAACTTTCTGTTATCAAATTCTCCTCCGTGATCGCTCCGAATTGAAGTGATGCAGTGTCTTTTTTATATTTGAATTTTTTTTCAAAACTTCTCAAACACTTCAAAAGCATCATCCTTATTTGATAAGAAATAAACCCATGTAAATCTAAAGTAATCGTCTACTAAAACAAAATCATAATGTTTACCACCAAAACTTTATGTCCTATTGGTACTAAATAAATCCATATGTATAAGTTCAAGTGGTTGGCTAGTAGACACAATATTTTTAGGAGCAAAGTTGCTTCTGATTTGTTTACCTTTTAAACAAGCCTCACAAACATGATTGCTTTCAAACTTTAAGGTTAGTAGTCCTCTTACTAACTTGTTTTTAGATAGTTTTGATAGAATACTCATGCTGGCATGTCCAAATCTTCTGTGCCAGATAAACGAATCCTTTTCTAGAGAGACCAAACACTTAACACTTTGTGAGGACATGTCTTGCAGTTGAGCACAATATATATTATGATTTCTATGACCAACAAAAATAGTATTATCTTTATAAATATCGACAATTTCACAATGAGATGTATAGAAAATGACTTTGTAACCTTTATCACATTACTGACTCACACTCAACAGGTTATGTTTCAAACCATCAATAAAGAAAACATTATCAGTAAAGGTAAAGTTAGAATCACTAATTTTACTACGGTGACCTTTGCTTTATTTTTGTCGACAAAGATAACATTACTTCTGTCTTTTCTTTCAATGTAGTTGAAGTGTAATATTTCACCTGTCATGTATCTTGAACAACCACTATCAACTATCCATTGATTCCCCCTTGTCTCAGTTTTGAAACATATTTGCAAAAAGCATTATCTCATTTTAGATACCCAAATTTTTTTGGGTCCTTTCGAGTTTGTAGTTTGACCTTTCGTTCTTTAAACATATATCTGAGATAATTTCTATTTACAAAAATTACAAGAATGACTAATGTGACCATGTTTACCATAGTAATCATACAAAACAAATAAGTGATAGTTGTTATGATTTTTGCCACTTAGTAGGTTCTTGCTGTCTTTGCTATAGCTATTGCTGGATTTAACAAAGAAGTTTTTGTATGGCTTATTATTGTTATTTTCACTTTAGCCTATTCCGACTTCAACAATAATGCATTTACCACTGCCAAGCAATGCATCAAGATTCTCCCTTTCATCATCGAAATTTTCCAGATCTTTTTCCAAGAGATAAAATCTTTCTAGCACTTTTCTTCTTTTCAAGTTCTAGGGCGGTGACTTTTTGTTATAACTATCTTACCTTATCATAATCATTTTTTAGTAGCATATTTTCCAACTTAGCTACTCTTTTTTCAGAGATTCTTTTTCAAAAACCTTTTGATTATATTTAACCTCAAAACACATATTCCTGGTCGCCAAATTCTCATTCGTAGATTCCAATGATTTAATTTTACTCTTTAAAGATGCATCATTTCTCTTGGACTTCTCAATTTCTTTGAAATACTTTATTGTCAACCTTTTATATTGATCATACAATTCATGATATGCATTTTTCAAATCATTAACTTCAATATTAGATTCAGAATAATATACATCATTGTCTCATGATTCAACCATAAAGAAAATGTTGCTGACTTCTTTTGGCTCTTGTTCTTCTTCAAAGTTGTCATAATCCTCATCTGACTAGGCTATAATCATTGCTTGCTTTCTGGATTTTCTATTTTTTGACTTGTCCTTTTGAAGAAGAGGACATTTTAGTCTTATGTGTCTAGGCTTCTTGTAGTGATAACATATGATTGTTTTATGTGTTGTTATTGCTATTATTGTCTTTTAATAAGAACCTGTTGTTTCCAATTTTCTTGTTTCTTTCTCTTTTCTTCATCAACTTCTTTTATAGATGCAGGCATATTTTTTGACCATAAAGTTGAACTCGTCATCTCCATCACTTTCATCGTCATTTGATTCGTCAGTTGCTTTTAGTTCCATTCCTTTTTTGTAGGAGGATCCTTCATCGAGCCTAAGCTCAGTTTCATGGATCATCAAATTTCTTTGTAGCCAGCCGAGTGAAATAGCGTTTAGATCCTGTACCATTTTTAGAGCTGTCATCTTAGATCTCCATTCCTTTGGTAGTGGCCTTAGAATCTTTGTTACAAGCTTGTCAATGAGATATACCTTTTCCCAAGTTCTTTAAGGTCGTGATGATGTTGTTGAAGCTTTCGAAGAATTCGTCTATGGTCTCTCCCTATTTCATGCCAATAGTTTCGTATTAATGCACTAAAAGACTTATTCTATGATTCTCTACCTTATTCGTTCCTTGAAACATAACTTATAGTTTGTCCCACATTTCTTTTGTTGTAGAGCAGTAGGATATCTTTTCATATTCTTCTGGGGACAATGCATATATTAGGTTATGTTTTGCCTTAGAGTTTAGTTATCCATTTCTCCTGTCAGCGTCAGTCCATACTTTTATGCTATCGAAAGTGGGAATTGTATCTCTAACTCTAATTGCTTACCATACTTCAATATCTACAGATTAGAGATATATGGTCATTCTCTCTTTCCATTATCAGAAGTTGTTTCCATTAAACTAAGGAGGCTTTGAGACAGATTGTCCTTTAAAACTTATCAGATTATTTGCCACAATCTATCACGTGCTAGAAAACACAAAATGTGAAACCTCTCTCTAATACCAAACGATAAAGCAAACACACGCAAGAGGGGGGCTTAAAAAACAATTTGTAAGTTCTTTCAATTCGTATAATAAACAAATCCTAGTTAATGAATAAAAATAGTAGGAGCCTGTCAAACGATAAAATCTTTTAAGTGACAAGAGTCTATTCAGCGATAGGAGCTTTTTGTGGGATAGGATCCTGCTTAAATGAAAGGAGCCTACTAAATGATGAATCTTTTTAAAACAACTTAAAAACTGAAGGAGCCTCTTGCTAAAATGAACACACACATAATATAATGCAGAAATATAAAAGATAAAGAAAGAGAGAGAAGAAGGATGCAATTGATTTATACTGGTTCAACTTACAACCCAAGCCTACGTCTAGTCCCCAAATATCCAACTTGAGTGTTTCATTATAAAAATCTAAGTATTAAATTTGACGAGCCTCTCCAAGCTTACGAGTATATATTTTTCAAGTTTCTCCAACCTTTCACACTCGAAGTGTATAACAAGCTTCTAAAAGCTCATAGAAAATAAAATAACAATTTCTCTCTTGATAGAGTTATTTCACTTTCTAAGGCACAATAAAAATGATATGACCCTAAAAAATATAGATGTTGCTTAAATGTTTCGAAATTCAGATTATGTTCATTTTTTTACAAGTATTATTGCTCTTCCTTAAAAAGTCAATTTTTTTAACTAGTCATTGTTTCACTTGCATCTTTAGTCAACTGGATGGATTAAATTTGAATAACTTTGATCTCGTCTTTGTTAAAAATCTTCTAGTAATCACAGGGCTAATATATGACCTTTATAATTAGTAGGATCCTTTTAGATAAACCATTTCTAATAAGGTAAGTTCATAATGAAGGCTCCTGCAAGAAAGAAAACGTATTTCTTATGATTTTATTTTCTTTTGATAATTAGACCGTTAATTATACAAGGAAATAAATCCAATTTGAATTTTGAAATATTACATAATTATCATCAAAATCGTTAATCATAAACCTTGAGATAACACTTTTCAAATCTTAAGATTGTTTTTAGTGTCACTGCATTGCCACCATTAATTGCATCTATGGTTGTTGTTCTTATGAAACAGTAGCATGTGTACAATCCAACAAGAGCACTAAATCTTTCCTCAACTGACTCTAGATTTCTTGAAAATTCAGAACAACATAGTAGCCCAATGTGTTTCTATCAACCCTGTTTATTATTAGACTCGTCCATGTTCTACTTCATGTATATTCAGACAGACAAGTTTTTCAAGATATTCAACTAATTAAGATATTAACTTTTAGTTTCTTTTTTAAAAAAATGACATTTCTTGCTTCATTAGTTTCAATATAAACAAACTTTGTTTGAGGACAACTTTGGTAACTTAACGACTTTGATTATACTTTGCAATCTTAGCTCATTATTACCTTGCCACTGCTAGGGCATCTATCGAAGGATACCTCTGATACCTCTTCCAATGAGAATGTAGATATTGAGATAAAATAAAATTGAAATTGAGATGGTCTCCTATTGCTTCTATTTATTATTTCTATTCCTTATCATCTATGACAATATGTCCAGACCAAAGTTGCGAATACTATACTGGACCTGGTATCGTTTCGGATAATTTTTTAAATTTATGAAATAGTCCCTGAAATTTTTTAAAATTTGCAAAATAGTCTGTTGGTATATTGTATAGCTATATAGTATATACTTTACAAGTTTACATCAACCCTATTTTCAAAAATCATAATAATAAATAATAATCACAATTAATAATTTAATATGAAATAACAATAATTTTTAAATATTTTACATATAAACAAAAACCACAATTAATATGAAAAAGACAATCATCATAATCCAAATATAAAAATAAGAATAATATAAAGTATTTAAAATATTAAAATAATACAATTTCATCATTTAATAAATAATAATTACATCAAAACATCCAATAAAAGAATAATAAATATCCTTAACTATTACAGTTTTATCATGACGAGGAAACAATCAAATTGAAGCTAAACCTGAAACAAAAACATTTACAATTACATCATATGTATAATGTAACATAAATTGATAAATATCAAATATAAGTAAAATTAAAAGAAGAGAAAAAATAACCTGAAACGAAATTCAATCGTCAACGGGAGGATCTATAACTGCACTGACCCCAATTATCATTTAGTACAAAATCTTCATCATTGAGAGGAGCTTCATCATCATTATCATTCAAATTTAATGCACCAAATGACATGTCAATGCTTTCCCATCCAAAATTATCTTCCAATTCTAAGTCATTGACATCTACCAAATTCGGCTCTTCAAAAACCAATCGGCCAAAACATCGATGTTTCAATGGAAATTAGATCAGTTGAACTACTTGTACTATTAAGACTCCTAGTAAACAATAAAATTTAATTATTAGAAATTATAATAAATTATATCGAAAATAATAATGATAATAACATATCTTTCCCGACAATTTCCAACAATTTCTATTTTCAACAATTCCCAACAATTTTCATTTCCAACAATTACAAAATATTCATAAAATAATTTCCAATTTCATTTTCCAACAATTCTCATTTCCAAAAATCACAAGACATTCATATAACAATTTCCATTTCCAAAAATTCCCAACAATTCTCATTTCCAACAATCACAAAATATTCATAAAATAATTTCCAATTTCAACAATTCCCAACAATTCTCATTTCCAACAATCACAAAACATTCATATAACAATTTCCAATTCTAACAATTCCCAACAATTCTCATTTCCAACAATCGTAAAACATTCATAAAACAATTTTCAATTCCAACAATTCTCATTTCCAACAATCACAAAACATTCATAAAATAAATTCCAATTCTAACAATTCCCAACAATTCTCATTTCTAGCAATCACAAAACATTCATAAAACAATTTCCAATTCCCAACAATTCTCATTTCCAACAATCACAAAACATTCATAAAA
>JANQAP020324079.1:5387-17556 GCA_026874005.2 Erythroxylum coriaceum | reverse complement strand
TTACAACCTTGAAAAGTCCTTTGATCCATGATTTTGCATGTGAACATTAGTGGTGGAGAAATGATATGATATGCAAAGTTATGGAATGACATGATCATGAATGGTGTTGAGTGTACCTATGGATATATTTTAGTTAATCACATTTTCTGATTCTACCAATAGATTGCTTAGTTTTTGAAGTTATTGAATATTGATTGATCATAAGTAAAAGCTTAGAATGTTGACTTCTTACTATGATTTTTAGAAGTCATTCATATTTGCTTATGATTATATATTCTCGAAACATATGGTAATTGAGTAAATATTTTCAGGTCTTTGAGTTTAATTTTAATGTTTTGCTTGAGGACTGCCAAAATCTAAGTATGGAAGAAATTGATATGCCGTAATTGGTTATTTAATTATTCCATAACATTTAGCGATTATTGACATTAAATTGCTTAAGATACTCACTTTGACTCATATGTGAATTTAGGCACAATTCAGTAGCAAAGAAGTTAAAGTGAGTCGAAAGCTATATATTTTGACCATTTTCTGAAAGATTAATTTTTACTTGTCTTCATGGAAGAAGGAGAAGAAAATTAAAAGACAAGAAAGATGGAGGCACAAAGAAGAAGAACCTGGATTTGCACGGCAATGCAAGGTATTTATTTAATTAATGGATAATACATAAGGTACCAAGGTGAGAAGAAAATGGCACCTACTGGGATAACTCACCAAAATGGTAGCAACAAAAAGCATGAAATGGCAACTCAAGAAGGTAAGCTAAGAAGACCAAAACGTAGATGTCTAACATTTACGTTTCATGTAGTTAATGCAGACATTAAGCGTGAATGCAAATGTTTGCGTTAAATGTAGGCAATGTCTGTGTTCAGAGGAGAAGGCATCAACTAGGGTTAAGTTGCGTGAATAGTGAGGGTCACCACCAATATTAAATTATCACGTCACAAAAAGTAGTGGATGGGGGGAAGGTAGAAACAGTAGCTAGGGAGTAGAGAGATGCTATGAGAGAGAGCTTATGGTAGGAGAGGCGTGAATAGTAAGGGTGGTCCATCAAATGTTTATTTGTCAAATCGGTGAATAGTAGAGAGAAAGTAGCTTGTGATAGTGAGAAAAGAAGCAAAGGGATCTTCAGCTAGGGTAATTTTCATAGGGCTGAAGCATTTTCTTATGAGATCGATGGAAGGCTAGACGTCTAGACACTAATTTGGAGGTGACATCAACATCGATGACTCAGGTTAAGCATTTTTTTATTATTTTGTTGTTTATTTCTCTCATTAGAAATTGATTATGTTATCTTGTGTGGATTGATTGGGTATTTGAATGATGATAATTTTAATGCTCTATTGAATCGTTTTTCATGAAGACCCATTGCTATAATCAAATGCAATACGTGATCGTTGTATTCCTTATTCATATGCAGCAACTAATGGTTCCGAATCACTAGAGATAACATAATATAGGTTAAATAATCTGAGCTTATGTGATTATTACCTATATTTGTCTATGTTTCTGATTCATAAAGGGATTGTCTGAATAAACTTAGAGAGCTTATTCTAGGTTTCCTGATGGCTAGTGTTAATTAATGAGCACTTTGTGATTAATTAGGATTTAAGGAAAAATCGGGATTAAAAGAGCTTATTGCTAATCTACGACTAATAATTGCTAAGAGAGATAAAAGAACAACAAATCAATAAATTATACTTAATCAGGATGTAGGTCAAAACTTAAATTGAAAACCAGATCCCCTACCAAATTCCCCAATTTTATCATTTTTGCATGTTTTCTTTAATTTGTTTTCATTAGGTTTATTTTATTTTATTTTATTATTAAATCCAAACTCCCTATTTTTCCTAAATACCGATTAATTTCATTTCAACAACTTTTCACACACTCTCTGTGGGATCGACCTAGACTCACTACTGCTATAGTAGTAGTCTAGTTATTTTATGTTGAATAGCGTTACGATGTGCCTGTCAATTTTGATGCTGTTGCTGGAGAGTGTAGTTTTTAGTTTTGTTTTTTGATTTTAATTCGTGTTTTGTACATATTTGTTCGTAATTGATTTATTTTCGGTTATTTAGTGATCTTTTTAATTTTTTGTTTCGTGTTTGTGATAAAAAAATTCGATATGGACAAAACTAATTTTTTCTTTAATTCATATTCTCAATCTTATAACAATGTTTGGACTGATCAACCTAACTTTTGTTATGAATGGGATAATCAATCGAATTACTTCCATGATAATTTGCGAGAAGCACAGCAATTCATGTACAAACCAAAAGGTGCCTATCAAGACTCAGGTACATCCTTAGAAGAATTAGTTAAAGTGTATGTTATTAACAATTTACATTCCCAGCAGGAAACAAGTTCTAGAATTCAGAACTTAATAAGCTAGGCAGATCACTTGATGAAAGGTATCAACCCCCTAGCATCGCAAAACAAAGAGACGCAACTGTATCAACCTTAGGAGTATCCAATAGACATTTGTATGGAAGCTTTACAAAATGATGATGAGAATGAGAAGTATTACATTAATCCTCAACGAATTGCTTATGTCAAAGAAGTTGAGGAGGAGCTTGAAGTAGAAAAAGACATATCTTTTAGCTCAAAGGTAAGTACTAAGTCCGTAATTATATTCGAGACTAAAGTACTGAGTCCATAATTGTATTTGAGAATAACCCTTTACCTTTACCTAGCAGGTTGAAAGAATTAAACGAGGAAGAAAAAAGCAAAGAGTCATTCGAATTATTTCAAAAGAGCGAGGACTTAGTAGAGATGAAGAATCTGAGGATAGGGAAGATGATAGAGGTGAACGATTATCAACCAAGGCCCTATCCAAAAAAACCTCACGTGGAGGAGCCATATGTGACATTTGAAGATCACAATTTTGTCACGTGAGGAGAAGGAATCGAGTCAACGACTCTAAAAAAATGTACTTCTTGGGAGGCAACCCAAGGTAAGTAAATTTCTTTGCTTTTAAAATTTTCGCATTTATTTTTTTAAGCATGTGTGTTTCTTTATTGGTTTATTTTTTCTTGTTTTTAAGTTTTAAATCAAATTGAGAGAAAGAATAAAACAAACAAATAAACATTTGCTCATTTTCTATTACTTCTAGGATTATTTAATCATGAGTAAAGAATGAATTAGGAAAAGAATTTCATAGCAACTTTGGCATGTACTTCTGCTTTTATGATTAGTTGATGTGCATTATCTTTAGAAGAATAGTGAATAGTGGTAGATAAAGCTGGTGAGATTTTGAGCCTTATTAGACTAAACATCCATATCAATCTCATTGTCTTTTGATGATGTGTGACCTTCATGATATGTACATCCTTATTTTACGTTGAATTTCTATTCGAGACCACATTTTTATCACATGCGTTAACATGGATATGATTAGGCATTATTTATTTTTCATAAGTTGAACTAACCAAATAACCTATCCCATTGACATTATTTTTTTGTTGACAAACCACTTTGAGCTTTATCTTTTTTCTTTGTTTACTAACCACATTACATGCTTTATACTTACCCAAATGTCCTACCTAAGCCATAAGCTAGTGGAGCATTTGTAATTGTTGAGTTTGTGGATGTACAAAATTCTAAGTGTGGGGGTGTCCATATATGTGGGTTTGTTATGATATTAGGATGTTTTGTCATTAAAATTCCCATGTTGATGTAGTTTATTTTAATTTTTATAATAAAAAGAAAGAAAGGAAAAAAGAAAATAAAATAAAAAAGAAAGAAAGAAAGAAAAAGATAAAGAATGAAAAAAATTGTTTAAATAAATTTATCAAGGAGGAAGTGCATATGAGTTTGCGAAGTTATTCATAATTAAAACATCTTCCTAGAGTTATAATGAATGTAATATTTGAGTATGTTGAATATGAGGTAGATGTTGACTAGGAAGGTTCACTCTTGTGATTTCAATATATTGTTGGCATAAATTGTATGAGTGATTCCTTCGGATTGGCATACGCTTAATGTGGTTGGTGTGTGAGAGTTAAACGGGGTTGTGAAACATAAATGTTGCATTTCTCATAGTTGACGATACCCAGTTTTTTATTGAGTGTTACTTTTGTTTTACTAACTTTGATGACTTTCATGCTACTTTACCCAAACACATCTCACCTTACCTTTACCCACATTACAACCTTGAAAAGTCCTTTAATCCATGGTTTTCCATGTGAACATTAGTGGTGGAGAAATGATATGATATACAAAGTTGTGGAATGACATGATTATGAATGGTGTTGAGTGTAACTATGGATATATTTTAGTTAAACACATTTTTCGAGTCTACCATTAGCTTGCTCAGTTTTTGAAGGTATTGAATGTTGATTGATCATGAGTAAAAGCTTGGAATGTTGACTTCTTGCTATGATTTTTGAAAGTCATTTATCTTTGTTTATGATTATACATTCTCAAAACATATAAGAATTGAGTGAATGTTTTTGGGTCTTTGAGCTTAATTTTAATGTTTTGCCTGATGATGGCCAAAAGCTAAGTGTGGGAGAAATTGATATATGCTTAATTGATTGTTTAATCATTCCATAACACTTAGCGATTATTGACATTAAATTGCTTAAGATACTCACTTTGACTCATATGTGATTTTAGGCACAATTCAAAAGCAAAGAAGTTAAAGTGAGACGAAAGCTATATATTTTGGTCATTTTTCGAAGATTAATTTTTACTTGTCTTCATGGAGGAAGGAGAAGAAAATTAAAAGACAAGAAAGATGGAAGCACAAAGAAAAAGAACACGGGCTGCATGGATTTGCATGGCCATGCAACGTATTTATTTAATTAATGGATAATGCATAAGGTACCAAGGTGAGAAGAAATTGGTAGCTACTGGGATAACTCACCAAAACAGTAATAGCAACAAGGATGAAACGTCAATATAAGGAGGAGAGTTAAGAAGACCAAAATATAGACTTATCATATCTACTTTTCACGTAGACGTTGTGCGTGAACGTAGACATATTTGGCGTTTAAATGTAGGCAATGTTTACGATCAAAGGAGACAGCATTAGTGAGGGTTATGTTGCATGAATCGTAATGGTGGCCACTAGTATTACATTGTCACATCACAAATAATAGTAGCTGGGGGAAGGCAGAAATAGTATCTGTGGGGTAGAGAGGAGCTACAAGAGAGAGCTTACGATAGGAGAGGCATGAACAGTAAGTAGTGGCTGAAGAGAAAAAGAGTCTACGACTTGGTTAATTTTCCTAGGACTGAAGCATTTTCTTGGGAGACCCATTGAAGGTGACATCGATGACCAAGGGTAAGAAATTTTTTTAATTATTATTTTTATTTCTCTCATTAGAAATTGATTATGTTATCTTGTGTAAATTGATTGGGCATTTGAATGATGATGATTTTAATGCTCTATTGAATCGTTTTTCATGAAAAAACATTGCTAGAATCAAATGCAATATGTAATCAGTGTATTCCTTATTCATATATAACAGCTAATGGTTCTAAATCATTAGAGATAACATAGGTTAAATAATCCATGCTTTTGTGATTATTACCTAGTTTGGTCTATTTTTCTAATTCATAAGGCAGTTGTCTGGATAAACTTAGAGAGTTTATTCTAGGTTTTCTGATAGCTAGGGTTAATTAAAGAGCGTTTCGTGATTAACTAGGATGTAAGGAAAAATTGGGATTAACAGAACTTATTGTTAATCAACGACTGATAATTGCTAAGAGAGATAAAATAACAACAAATCAATGAATTATGCTTAATCAGGGTGCAGGCTGAGATTGAACTAAAGAACTGGATCCCTACCGAATTCTCCAATTTTATCATTTTTCATATGTTTTCTTTAATTTGTTTTCATTAAGTTTATTTTGTTTTATTTTATTATTAAATCCAATGCCCCCCCGTCCAATTTTCCTAAACACCGATTAATTTCATTTCAACAACTTTTCACAATCGACCTAGACTCACCACTGCTACAGTATTAATCTAGTTATTTTATTTTAACTAACGTTATTATGCGCCTGTCAACATTTTTTCTAAACTAAATGTATGTTTTAATTCATCAATTTTCTAATTGTAACAATTAACTCAAAATTACTAATTATAATCCATCAAATCAAAATTTAAGACATAATCAAATCATCATCGTTTTAAACCTTTTATACCCCAAAACATGTCAATTGAATGCATATATTATCTTTGCAATGTTTTCTAAATGAACATTCATGTGTATATATGTTCATATTATGCATGTGAATGAAATGCACCTCATAAATTCTAAAATGATATGACTTAAAAGTCTAACATACTAACCCTCAGTAAGTTTTGGAAACCATCTATTACAACAAAAATGGACCACGATCATGACCTGAGTTGGGCAGATGTGCAGACACTCATAAACGTCAAGTTTAGAAGGAATTTTTAGACCTTTTAGACCCCAAAAAACCCTAGGTTGATCAGAAGACAAAAGGATACAAAAAGAACATAAAGAGACAGAGAAGGAGCTTTTGCATCAGCCATCTTGAGAAACTTTAGAGATAAATCATCGAGAGATAAAGGAAGAGAAGAAGGAAGAGAGAAGAGGAGAAGAAGTTGACTCGACGTACTTCCCGGATCAAGAGGTTTCCAGATGTCACTGCCTCCCATCCTCTATTTCAATTGTATTTCTTGTTTATTTTCAGTTTTATCATTGTATAGAATTTGATTGAATAGTTGATGATAGAATCTAGAATGTTGAGGATGTTCTAAACTCACATTTGGAGTTTTATTCTTGAATTAGAAAAATCTAATTGTTTATATGTTTATTAGAATTGTTGTGGTTTGATTCTCTAAATGCATAATTTGATAATAAACTAAGACGGTGAATCGAATGAAAAATGATTAAATTGGACTAATGAGAGTCAAATGATTTAATGGCGATAGGAATTGAATCAGGTCCAGAAATTATGCATACAGAGATCTTGTATAGTTTTTCGAAAGTTTATCAGAGAACTTCAAAACAAATTAGTGTTTTGGATAGGTTGTTAATTAAGAAATTGCAACTTCCATAATCTGATTAGGTTTTATGATTTAGGGTTAATGGTTATAACATAAGAGAGTCTAATTAACCCTAGGATAGTCTAGAACCAGTAGTTCGATAATTCATAATCAGTTAGGTTAGCATTAAGAATAGGTAAAATTCCCTTTTTCTCAATTGGTAATTTCTTTCAATTGATTCTTAAGTGTGTTGCAATTGCTTAATAATTAGTATATTCATCTTTGATTCTTAATTTGATTGATTGAATTGAATTCTCATTTTAGTTTTATTGCATCTTGGATTTCTGTTATTATCTTTGGCCTTAGATTTTAGGATTAAATTAACTCCGTCCTCGTAGGATTGACACCTTTGGTATTATGCTAACAAACCGTGCGCCGAATTATCGATGGTTAATATTAAAAATTACACACAACAAATAGACCGATCAAGTTTGTGACGTTGTTGCCTAGGAGGCCATTAGTTTAATTCTTATAGTCTAAGACTTTTTCACCATCTTTTGAGATAAAAAATTAGGCAGAAAGTAGATGACACATCAACTTGGATATCATCGGACAATAATGGGGAATCTCAAGAGTTGAATGCTAAGAAGAGATAAAAAGAACAATAATGGAGGAATTAGAGGGAGCAAAGGACTCTTGCAGATTTCAATGAGCCCCAATTTAGTTGGAGAAATCATCATCCTTATATGAGTACATACACTTTGGTGTGGCAAAACCACCTAGATTTCTATTAGCCTAATAATGTAAGTACTCATATGGGACATCAAGATCTATTAGGACTTCAGCAAAATGAGTCCAGTTCATGGGATTCCAAATTGGACAAAATCATAGATAAGCTAACATACATGGAAGAGACCCAGAAGAGATTGGAAGAGTAATCTAATCTAGTAACGAAAAATCATGCCTCTTCTATTCACAACCTAGAGATTCAAGTGAGACAACTTTTTTGTGAATCTTGTAAGAGAATTATGGAAGACTCTCTAAACAATATGGAATTATATCAACAAGAGCAATATGAGGCTATCATACTTAAAAATGAGGAAGAATAAGAAGAACCAGTGAAAGACCAAGTTGAACCCTATCTTGTAGAAGACCAAGAGATGAGCAAAGAGAATGAAGAAAAGAATGACAACTCTCACTATTATTCTTTAGATTTTAGTATATCATGCTTGAACATTGAAAAAACTTAGGTAGGTGTCTATGAAGAGAACCCCGTCATTCAGATTAGTGATGACTAAGTGACATTCAACACGAATGATGTATTAAAGATTCCAGAGGAGGGTTACTCATTTAGAAAAATTAATGTGCTCGAAACTTTAAAGGAATGAGAGGACAAAGAATAATTGACAATATACATCAAGTTTGGTGAAGCTATAGAAGTCTCCATTCAAGAAGCTAGAGAAGAAGAGAATGTGAGGGAGAATGAGAAAGAACCAAAAAAAGAACAACTCTCCCTCTTACTGGGCAAACTACTGGATTTCATAAACGATTCAAGGAGTTTTGTAATTCCTTGATTTGTTGACAGTTCACTCAAAAAAAGGACATTACTGAGCTTAATTAGTTTTCATAATTTTATTACTATTGTTGTTCTGGTCATTTTGTAATTTGTAGCTTACTTGCAGGCTAGAAAAATGATGTTCAACGAAAAAGGTAAAAGCAAGCCACTCATAATTAATCCCAACTGAGTTTTTAATGAAACAAGGTCAAGTTAATGACCATAAATTAGCATGTTCAGTAGTTAGATTTAAATTGTTGTGTTTAGTTAGATTTGTTTTGAATTTTAAATAAAATTTTAAAGATTTGAAATGATCTGGGATTACTAATTCTCTTACTCTTTTTAAACAATTCCAAGATAAGACAACAATCTTGAGCGTCAAGTGTATTTAGTCTCCGCATCTGACACATCACCACCTCAGTCACCCTGATATGTTCATATTCTAACCTTCTCTTTTCATATTTATTAGTATTTTCTTGTTATGTTTTTCATATATTGTGTTTTATTCCCCCTTTTGTGTGTTTGTTGTCTCCTTCTCACATTGAGCAAAATGAGTCGTTCAAGTGTGGGGAAGGTTGTGTGTTTTGCTTTGAATGTGAATTTTGCATATTGTTGTGTTAGTGTGTTTAGGTTACATATTGTGAATTGTGTAAATGTGCCAATGGCTTACATGGAATGAAATTGATTTAATTTTGAACATATTAGGTTATGAAGAGTCATTAGCTCGCGAAATTAGTGATTTGGGTTCTTTGGCTAAATATGCAAGTAAATTAGGATTTAGTGTTAGTTTATCACCCTATAAGTTATCACATTCATTCATAATTTTAGGTGTTTCGACTAAGTAGCTTAGCTAGTATTTTCTCATGAAAACAAGTAGCTAAAGCAACAAGGTAGGCATTTAATAATAATATAAAAATGTGTGTTTGTTAATTTTAAATAAATAACTATTCTGCTAGCCTTCGAGTTACAAATAGAGCTAGTAGCTAGTTGAGAACGTGATGTAGCCAAGTAAACAGATCGATATATATAAAAAATGTATGCCTCCACGTCAAAAGGCTATAATGATGTTCCAACCAAGCAGCTTAATACAAATATGACTTAGTTAAGTAACCAAATCTACATTCACCACTAATGTTTAGCTCCGAGTAAAAGACTAGGTCTATGTCCACAAAAATTAAATAAAAAGTAAATAAAATTTTTTTCTAATAAAAGCTACCGAACTTGTAAATAACTTGAATTTTCATGAAAACATACTAAGAAGTAGTTACAGAGTTTGAATGATCAAGGAATTATTAATGTGCGTGTGCATTTGAAAAGGATGAATAACTTTACATTTTGGTCTTTATTAATAAGTATGTTTAGACCAGAGCTCCTAGAAGTAGATTTTTCATGTTAATGATTTGGAATAGTTTGAATGATGGTGTTTAAATTTAAATTTATTTCACAAAGTTAAAGTCATTGTCTCATTACTGCATTGTGTGCTTTGTGATTTTATGTGTTTGTTGGTTTGTTTGCTTGAGGACAAGCAAATGTTTAAGTTTGGGTGATATGAATGGATTTTTCTATACTTTTATATGTTATTTCATTTGAATTCATTCATATTTTTTTGACTTTAATTGCTCATTTTGTGTTCCTATTGATTTTACATGTAGATTTAATGATGGAATAGAAACAGAAGATTAAAGTATGAAGTTTTGAAGCCATTAAAAGAATCAAAGATGCTGTCCAAAATGACAGCCCATGAAGAAAAATCCAGCAGGAAACAACAAGGAAGCTAGCATTTAACGCTAGCTTGCGTTAAATGCATACTGTGTTAAGCACTAGTTGCATTGACACATGCGTTAAACACTGGCATTACGACTAGCGTTTAACAGATCTGGCCAGGTGAAAAATAAAAGGGGGAGAAACTTAAATCATCCCATCATGCTACATAAGAGAGCTGAGAGGGGATAGAGGCATCTAGAGTAGAAAATAGAGAAGGAGATGCGGCTTGGAAGCTTGCGGCGTAAGAGATGAGTGAAGAGAGTTGCGGGTAAAGAAGAGTTAAGTGAATAGTGGAGTGGACAAAAATCATGAAGTTTATTTATCTTGTAGTGAGCAGTAGACAGAGCAAAAGCTTGTGGTAGTGAGGTTTTTAGGGGGGTATTCGGCTTTGGAAATAAGTAAGGGGCTGACACATTTTTCTTAGAATAGACCCATAAAAGACTAAGATCCCAACACCGGTTCGGAGGTAATATCGACTTTGACAACCCAGGTTAAGTATTTTTTATTGTTTTTGTTGTTTCTTTCTCTCATTAGAAGTTGATTGTGTTATCCTATGTTAATTGATTTGAGTTTTGTGTATGCATAAACGAATTTTTGTTATTTATGTATGAACCCATTGGGATTGTGAAAGGATGATTTTAATGCATTCATTAAATCATTTTATTACATACCTATTGCTAGAATTTTGATATAATTAGTAATTGTTATGTTGAAATTCATGTGTAGCGACTAATGATTCGTATTCATTAGGAATGCCATAATCTAGGTTAAATGACGCATCGTATGTGGTTGTGGCCTGGATTAATTGATTTTCCTAATTCTTGCTACTTCCTAATTAAGTCTATAGATCGTATCCTATGTTATTTGGTGGTTAGGTTTAATCAATGATTGTATCTTGATTAAACAAAACCTAAGGGAAAAATCGAGTTAATTATTAACCCATGATTAATAGTTTCCAGGAGAGGTTTGAGAACAACAAATCAATAAAATATACTTAATTAAGATGTAGGCCGAGATTGATCAAAAGAACTGGATCCTTACCAAATTCCCCAATTTTACCATTTTTCGTATATTTTCTTTAATTTCTTTTTGTTAATTAGATTCATTTTATTTTCTTATTCCAAAATCCAAATCCTCCCCACCCCTGCATTTTTCCTAAGCACTGATTAATGTCATTTCATAAGCTAACCAAACACTCCTTGTGGGATCGACCTAGACTCACCACTGCTACAGTAATAGTCTAGTTATTTTATTCTGACTAGCTTTACGATGCGCCAGTCAGTGGGGATATTGATAAATGCAAATTGCATTATGTTTTAGGACTTACTTTGATATGTGTTTAGCTATTAATTTAATCATTTAGTGTGTGTTTAGGATAGAATTGTGTTATTTTGTTAATTGGTTGTGTTTTATGTGTTTTATGGGTTATACAAGTCTTCGAGCTTAAATATTATGTTTTTAAAGTACCTCGATGTGTTTTCTAGTGTTTCAAGGTCAACAACGAAGAACAGAGAAGCTTTGAAGACATTAGGGCCAAAACAATGGCCCACGATCATGAAAGAAGCACAAGTTGGTCAATAATCGTGGTCTAACAATGGCCCATGATTATGTCCTGCATCGGGAAGACGTGCAGAAACTCACAAATGTTAAGTTTCGAAGGATTTTTTGGCCCAAAAAAATCTGAAAGTTGCTCAAAACACAAGAGGATATAAAAAGAACATAAAGAGGTAGAGAAGGAGCTTTTGCATTAGCCACGTTGAGAAACCTAGAGAGAAATCATCGAGGGATAGAGGAAGAGAGGAAGAACGATGTACTTCTAGGATCAGGAGGTTTCTCAATGTCACTACCTCCCATCCTTCATTTTGATTGTATTTCCTGCTTAT
>JANQAP020323976.1:0-17082 GCA_026874005.2 Erythroxylum coriaceum | reverse complement strand
AAATGTCAGCTCCCTACACTTAGACAACACATTGTCCTCAATGTGACAAGGCAATTACAAAAGGAAACCAAAACACAAAACCCAAAATCAAACAAACAAACAAGTAAAACAACTAATAAGGTCAATAAAACAACGTAAAAAGTAAAGGGTAAGAAAGCTTATGGAGATTGTGGTGGCGAAGGCATAGGGAAAGGGACTTCAATGTTCTTCATCTGGATGAACTTGAGGAATTTCTTTTTGATGTACCACTGCTCCTTGTGCACTTATCTCATCTGGGTGCCGAGCTTATTAATTTGCAATGTCATTTGTTGATGGTTATCAGCCATTTAGTTGAGGATTTGTTGGAACTTGTCGACATCTACTACTACTGTTGGTTCCTCTTCAACTGCTTCTTCTTAGGGCTCCAGGGGCATCTAAGAGGAGGATGGTTGAGAAGTGGCTGCATCCTTACCCCTCCTGTTATTAACATTAGTGCACGTCTGAGGATTTCGGAACACCATAAAATAGGGCTCCAAAATTTTAGAACATCTCAAATAAGGTACATCAAACTTATCAAGTCTAGTTGTGCGCACACTATCTAAATCAAGATTGTAATCCAAAGCCAAAGTAGTAACAATGTAAGCCTTGCCAAAATATGAGTTTTTCTTAGTAATGCAACTCACAATAGATCGAAAAATGTAATGATGTGTATTTACTTTAATTTTACAATCCATGCACTAAAGAAAGAAAAGTTCCTTAGACAAACATTCGTTTTCAGTTTTGTAAAACAATTAGGCACATAAACTTGTGAAGAAGTAAGTGCTCGGTGCTACAAATCAAAGTATTGGGTGCATTCTTAGAGTCAAAAGTGATTTCACCCGTAAGGATCTTCCAATAATCATCCACATAAAAATCATCATGGTCATCCAAAACTTTGGTGTTAGACAAGTCAAAGCGTGCATGAATGATAGTATAATTAAGCTTATATGTATGTGTCCATTTTAGGATTATAGCGCACAGTGGTGAAAAATTCTATAGTCATCATTGGGTATATCGATACATTATAATGAATTAAACGACCCCAACTAATATTTGCAGCCAATCTTTCAATGTTATACCTTAGTCCTAGAGTTTTTAATAGGTCAAAATCAAAGTACCAAGGAGGCAATAACTCTCTATCCTTAAAATCCCATACCTTCTTCTGAAAAAATAGGGAATGGGGTATGAAAACTAGTTGACATATCATGTTTACCTTCTTCGGAGACTTGGAGACAAAGTTGGTCGGTTGGTTTCTGGGCTACAAGCTTCTTTGGAGCCATTAAAGGAGAAAAACCTACAAAAGTAGTCAAGAGAAAGGTGAGCATGTTTTTTAGAGAGAAAGAGAGAAAAACTTACCCAATCCTTGGATTCTTGAGTGGTTAATATGAAATAAGTGTTAAAGGAGTGAAAAATGATGGAAAATGGAGAAAATACCAAGATTTGGGGAAAAGATAAAGGATTTGTGAGGTTTGGGTGAGTGGGTACCGTTTTTAGGGGTGAGAGAATGTGAAGAGATGAAGAAAGAAGAAAAAAGGAGGGACTTTCAAAATCTTTCGGCTGGGGTTCCCACGATCGTGGGAATCACACCAATTCCCACAATCGTGGATTAAGGCTCCAGAAAGTTTTTGAAGAGCATTCACGGTCGTGGGAAACAAACCATTCCCACAATCGTGGGCATTCCAACTTTTCCAACTTCTTAGCCCTCTTCTAAGTTTAACATGCATTCCCAACATTCAAGCAACCTGCAAACATATTAAAATCACATAACCAACAAGAAATTTGAAGAGAAAACAAGTTAAAACTCAAACAAAACCCAAGTAAATGCCAAGAAATCATAGCAAACTCAAACCAAACATAATCACAACCAAATAAATCAAAGAAACAAGTAAACAAAGACAAATAAAAGAATGGTAAACATGCTAAGTTAAGGTCATTAGCTTGACCATTCCACATGCATTCATGAAAGAGTGGAAGAAAGGAAAGAGATGACTTCCCTTTCTTATGAATACGTCCCTTCATAGTATGGCTTGAATTTATGCCCATTGAACTTGAACACTTCACCCTTGTCATTTTCTAACTCCAAAGCTCCATGGGGAAACACTTGAAGGATCTTGAAGTGTCCACTCTATCTTGACTTGAGCTTTTCATGAAATAACTGAATTTATGAGTTGAATAAAAACATCAAGTCCCCACTTTTAAACTCCTTCTTTTTAATGTAAGCATCATGCCACTTTTTTGCTCTTTTTTTAGACAACTTAGCATTTTCATAAGCTTCAAATCTTAACTCTTCCAATTCATCAAGTTGTAACAATCTTTTCTCACCTGCTAGCTTCCATTCCATGTTCAACTTCCTAACAACCCAATAGGCCCAATGCTCCAACTCCAAAGGTAAATGGCAAGCCTTGCCATACACAAGTCGATATGGTGTGGTACCTATGGGTGTTTTGAAAGTTGTCCTATAAGCCCATAAGGTGTCATCTGGCTTCAAAGCCCAATCCTTTCTTAAAGTGCTCGCTAACTTCTCCAAAATCTTCTTCAACTCTCTGTTCACCACCCCCACTTGGCCACTGGTTTGGGGGTGGTAATGGATAGCCACTTTATGATGAACATTGTATCTACTCAAAAGAGCCTCAAAGGGTTTGTTACAAAAATGGTTCCCTCCATCACTTATGATCGGTCTAAGCACCCCAAATCTAATAAAGATCTTCTTAATGAGCTTTTGAACCACCTTGCCATTATTAGTTGGAGTATCTACAACCTCAACCCACCTGGAAACATAATCAACCCTAACTAATATGTAAGTGTTACCTAAGGAGGATAGGAATGATCCAATAAAATCCAAGCCCCACACATCGAATATCTCCACCTCCATGATGTTTGAAAGCAGCATCTCATCACTCTTCGATATGGTCTCTACCACTTTCTCTTCTTGATCATTATCCAAATGGTTAGAGATAATGATGGGTATGGCATGCTTCTTACCTAAAAAGTGTATCTCAAGCGGGAAGGTAAAGGTTTAAGCTCTAAAGTGGGGGGCTTAACAATGGAAGGTGGTATGGTTGTATTTGTTCTCTCCAGCTCCTCTAGCTCAACTTCCTCACATAATTCCTCCTCTCACACTCTCATCCCTGTGTACTTCAATAACTTCATCAACTTCCTCTTAAACCTCCTTTACACACTCATCCATAATTTTTATACATGCAGTATCATCCATTAGTTTCTTCAAAGATTGAGACATGTTAAATTCAACCTGCTCATCACCAATTCTCAAAACAAGTTTTCCTTCATACACATCAACTAATTCCTTACCAGTATTCACAAAGGGCCTACCCAAAATCAATGGACAATTTTTATTAGCTTCAAAATCTAACACAACAAAATCAACAGGAATGATAAATTTATCCACTTTTACTAACACATCTTCTACAACTCCAAATGGCCTCTTAATGGATTGATCTGCAAGTTAAATTAGCATGTATATTGGTTTGACCTCTCCTAGTCCCAATTTCCTGAAAAAAGACAAAGGCATCAGGTTAATACTTGCACCTAAATCACAAAAGCATTTAAAAAATTCAAAGTTACCAATAACACATGGAATAGTAAAACTCCCTAGATCTTGTAGTTTTGACAGCATTGTGCTTGATATGATCGAACTACAATTCTCCGTCAAAGTTACCGTCTGATTGTCCTCCCAAGTGTACTTATGGGTGAGTATGTCCTTAAAAAACTTCACATACTTGGGCATGCACTCCAAGGCTTCCACCAATGACAAGTTAATCTTAAGCTTCCTTAGTTTTTCTAAAAACTTGGAAAACTGAGTGTCCACCTGATGTTGTCTCACCCTTTGTGGATAAGGAAGATTAGGCTTATAGGGTGATGGTGGTAAATAGGGCCTCTCTTCTTCTTTGTCTTCTTCTATGTCCTTGCGTTTTCCCTTTTCCTAGCCATCCTTTTGCACACTGGGTTCCTCTACCTGCTTGCCACTTCGAAGTGTCATAACCTTAAGCTTTTCCCTTGGGTTGGCCTTAGTATTGCTTGGTAGGCTTCCTACACTTCTAGAAGATAAAGCATTAACAAGTTGACCTACTTGTACCTCCAAGTTATGAATGGGTGAGGTATGGTTCTTCACAATCTGACCAAACTTTGCCTTCATCCTATTTTGACTTTCCTTCTGGCTTGAAAACATCCTCTTTTGGTTCTCTTCTTGATTTGTCACTTTGGACCCCAAGACATTCATTAACTAGTCCATTTTGCTCTCCAAAGATTCGAGTCAGTCTTGCTGAAATATAGGAGGTCCTTGCAGTCTTGCTTGGCCACCTATATTGTTAGTACTTTAAGAGAAATTCGAGTGATTTTTCCACCCCAGATTGTAAGTGTTAGAGTTTGGATTATTACCTCTTTGTAGTTGGCCCAGGTAATTTACCTGTTCTGTACCACTAGCTCCCAACAAGAAACATTCAGCTATGCCATGGTTGTTTTGCCCACATGACTCGCACTGTAATTGCATAGCTTTTGCCATAGATGAAGATGCTCCTTGTATGTTACTCAACTGCTTGGTAAGGGCAGTGATCTATGCCTGTAAAGCTGTAACAGAGTCAATTGACATCATACCTTTTTTCTCCTTTTGCCCCTGTCTACTCCTCTCACTTGACCACATACAACTATTACTCACCAACTTTTTAAGAAGATTATGAGCTGCATCAATAGTTTTTCTCATCAAAGAACCTCTAACAGCTGCATCTATAGTTCCTCTTGTGCTCTGATTTACACCATTGTAGAATGTTTGTAAAAGGAACTCCCTCAGAAGGTTATGGTGGGGACAACTCTGTAATTCTTTAAATCTCTCCTAAACTTTATATAAAGACTCCCCATCACTTTGTTGAAAATTTATGATTTCCTTTATGATTCTTGTTGTCTTGGTCAAGGGGAAGTATTTATCAAGGAATGCTTGGGCTAACTATTCCCAAGTAATGATTTGTTCTGAACTGAGTGAGTTATACCATACCTTTGCCCGATCTCTCAAAGTGAAAGAAAACAATCACAATCTCACGGCATCGTCAGACATCCTACTAAACCTGAAGGTATCACAGATCTCTAAAAAAATTGCAAGATAGGTGTTGGGATCTTCATTGGATAGCCCATAAAATTGCACACTATTCTAAAGTATGTTGAGGGGTGCTAGCTTGATCTCAAAATTATTAGCTTGAATCACTAGCCTTGCAACTCCTTGATGACTGAAACCTAGCCTCATAAAGTCCATCAATGTCCTCTCAGCTCCTCTTTGCTCTCCTTCTTCTGCCATATTTCTTTGTATATTGTCTTGGCGTTTTGCTCTTCTCAACTCTTGTTCATACCTTGTGATATCTAATAACTCTTTGTCATTAAATTTAGTAGACCTTCGCGTGCTCCTTGTGTTCATGCACCTATAAATACACAATGTAAAGTATAAAAAAAACTCTTAAATCAAAGCAACCCAAACTAAACAAGATGTTAAACAAACAATCCCCAATAACGGTTCTAAAAACTTGTTAATTGTGAAACAACTACTAGTTTTACGCTCAAAACTGCAAGTATACAGGTCATAACTTGTAGTAAAAAGCACATATCGATCCCGCAAGGAAAGTGCTTAGGCACTACTAAATTCAGGTTGCTCTTTGTTTAAGAACTAATTTTAATGAATATCAACTGAAAAATTAAGCTAAATTAAACAATGAACAATGAACAATGAACAAAAGATAAAGCAAAAGTGCAGAAACTTGGAATTCAAGATTTAATAATTAGAGATCACTTTTTCCCTCTCTTATCTCCCTCCTACCTTGTTAATTAAATTATGCCTCACCTAAGATGTCCTAATGTATTAACTACCCTCTCTCAAGGCGTAATTAATTGTCCCTAGCCAAATTAAATGAAGATGATTAAGCAATCTCTCAATATACAAAATCAGTCCACCGATTTAACTAGTTATGAAGTTATCTTATAGGTAATCAACTAATTAGCCAAGGTCTCTCTCTAACTAATCAATTAACATGATGAATATAGGTCTATAGAGTGCCAATTCTCATTATACAACCATACACAATTTACCTAACTCAATTTCTCAATATATTGCAAGGTATAAGCCCAACATTCATCAAAAGCATTATTCATTCAAATCAACAAAATAGGAATTCAACAAGTAGTTCAAAAGTAATCTCTACAAATAACTCAGCCACTCATAATGTCATTAACATCCCTAACAACCAAACAATCTATAATAAAGATGGTAGAAGATAAAAATGAAATAAGAACTAGATGAAGAAAACTCCTCCTCTTCTTTGCCCAAATATGGAAAATCGGGTGTTAATGTGCTCTTTGCCCAATTCGGAATGAAAATCTTGATTCTTTACCTCTCTCTTGGCTCTAAATCTGTGCATGTACTCAAGGAGGCAAGTTCCCACAATTATCTCCTCGACCCTAGGTATTTGTGCCCTTCAATAGTCACAAAAACCTAAAAATAAGTGAAACTCATATGTCTCTTCGGGATAGGGATCCCACGATCATGGAATTAGCATGAATCCCATGATTGTGAGTTCTTATTCTATAGCTCCTCTACTTGTCTTCTCCTCCCTTGGTCCCTATCTCAATCTCAAAGGTGGCCACCCTCCATTCTTACACCAAAACGATAAATTCTTACCTTAAACTAACATCAAACATAAAAGAGCAACCATAAAAATCAAACTAAACAAAGAATACAAAATAACTCCTAAAACACAACAATAATAACCTATTATGTAAGAAACACATGCCAAATACTTAGAAAAACACATACTAATGCACAATTATCAGTAATTAGCTATGGTCAAAACCAAGTAACCCATTCCTAAGTTATTACTCCTCTTACATCGAGTAGTAATAATTGCGTTAAAAATGTGGGTGATTGTGCAAACTGGGATGTTATGGTCTATACACCACAACATGAAAAGTTACCTCGTTAAACACTTGTTAGTTTTTGTTTTGTCAAAAACAATTTGACATGAATTTATACAACAACAAGTGTTCGTGGCTCTTGATGATGTTATTATGTGCATTCTTAGCATCGAAAAACTCTAACCCAGTTAGTTCAGTCCAATAGGGGTTGACACAGAAATCATCATGCTGATCCACTACGGACAATTCGGGGATACCACAAATTTCATACAAAGTCTCATAATTAAGCTCATAAGATTGTCCTTGCTACCTAAACCACAATTCCCTAGGTTTATTAGATTCCTACTAAAGGGATGTAAAGAATTCTAAGGTAAGTTCCTCACAAACTAGGTATTGAAATTAAATAAACTGTCCCTATTGAATTATCTCTGCTAAATTTTTGACCTTGTCTCGTAATTCTAATCTATCTAAAGTCTCAAAATGAAAATACTTTGGAACCATAATTTGCTTATTGCGAAGAGAATGAAAGCAGGTGCCTTCTTCATCTGAGAAGATCGGGAAAGGTGCTCCGTTGTCAACTACCCTGTTCCTTTTTCCCTTAACCTGAGACTTAGTTTTGCCCCGATGATTGATCTCCCTTTGCTAGCTTTACTAACTATGCATGATTTTTCTTAAAATAATCTTAAAAACCTTTATTATGAAGTTAGATTATACTAAGTAAATCATACTTAGTTCATCTACTAAAAAAGCATTATTAATTGTATTGGTATAATTCTTACGAAATTACTAGTTTTAACTATATTATCCTTGGTACTATCTCTAAAAGTGATAAACCCTCTATGTTTATCTTTAAAAGAAGTAAAAAAATGAAGTGTCTCTAATTGTATAACTAGAGCATACATTATCAACATATCACTTACTTCTCTTTCTATGAGAACCTAAAAATAAATACTTATTTCATTTTCGGTACTTAAATAACTTAAGTTCTCATGGGTTAGTTCTTATGCTTTTTTCAAGTTATTGTCTTATTGAGTCTACGAAGTAATGTTTTTTTAGAAAGCATGCTTTAATTATATGATCATAATCTCCATAAATGAAATTAGTAATAATTAGAAGGAACCAAACTTCTAAAGGAGGGAGCCTATCTTTTGTTAATCACAAATTTAAACTTCATAAGTTCAGCAATATTTCAACAGAGTATATCATCATAAGTTTAGCAATATTTCAGCAGAGTATATCATCAAGGCAAGATTGAAATCAAGTGAAGAATATATCTATTTCTCCCCCTTTGTCATTTTCAAAAAGAAATAGAGGGAAAGAGTAAATAATGTATCAAACAATATCACTAGTATAAATAAACTAACCAGAAAGCAAATAGCAACATAGTTATTGAAAAGAGATTAAAGGATTCTTCTGAGCAAAATCTGCATGTCAAGAAGTTGATTTTGCATGATATCTATTTGTTCTCGCATTTGTTCTTAATTGGCTTGAATGTTTTTCAGTTGTCATTGGAGATTTGCACTATTTTCATCTTTAGGGGGGACAGGAGTTTGTTGGTCTAGAGCAAGATCTAAGTTTTCTACTACTTTTTCAAATCTTTTCTCTACCCAGACATTGTTTTGCAATTTATATCTAAATTGGTAAGGAATGGATGGGTGAAATTTAGCCGATGCATACCAATTTAGATTTGCAAAAGGAACCCCATAATGGGGCAAAATCTTAGTAAGTAACATCCCATAAGGCAGACAGCCAGTGGCATTCTTATGATTCCTTTTATCCACCATAAACCCCAAGATCATTGCTGGAAGATTCATTATGTTCCCTTTCAGCAAATTATACACTACATAATTGTCTAGCAGGCTGCACTTTTCAACTAAGCTACTTTTGGAAAAAATTGAAGTTGCTAGTCCAGAGTCTCCCATTTTGGATGTTCTCAGTATGACAGCAGATGGTTTTGACAACTTCTACTAGCTTCAGATCATCAACATCCCACTTATAATAGGAAAAATTAGTTCTCCTATAGGAGCTACGTCTAGTATATCTCCTAAGATTTCTTCAAAAATTAAAATTTCACATTAATGTACCCATGAGACAATGGCTAGCTTTCCATCAATTTCCTCTTTTCTTATGTATGTGTAAAATGTTCTGACTAGCTCATCACAAATGGTCTCATCTAATTTCAGAAAATTTTCCCAACCAATGGCAACAAAGTAAGGAGAGATAGGTATACCTATGTCATCAAACATCATGGGAGGCAAGATCTGCCCAGCAACCACCTTTCTTTCCTTGTATTGCATTTTATAGTGAACTTCAACTTCCGTTGATTGAAATATTTTTGGTGGTATTGATGTCTTTCCTTTTTATGCAACTATTTTTATCTTCTTTGCCCTTTTTTCTTTAGGAATCATCTCTTCATGAAACAACTTATTTCTATCAATAGTTTCTTCAGTTATAAGTTCTTTTCCCTTCTTTATTTCTTCCTTGTTTTTTCTTTTTCTAGATTCTTCTTTCTCTTTCTTTTTAGCATCAATGCTTTCTTTTTGTTCAGAAATTTTCTCGGCTTGCTTTGCAAGACTTCCTCTAGTTCGTGGTTGTCTAATCAACTGAGAATGTTCTTCATTTGAATCATCATCGTTTATAACCCAGTGCACTTCTAATATTTGGGGCTTAGTAGAGATACGTTCAGTAACATGAGCTTCATTATGACTATCAATAGAAGTTGGGGGTTTTTTTATCCTTTTGATCTGGTTTGTGCCATTGTAAGAGCGATGGGTGACTTTTATATGATTTGAGATAAAAACAGAGAGTTGGAATGCAGAGAGTCAAGAGCAATGCTTCAAAGAACAATGAGGGTGAGAAAAGGAAAGGAGTTTATTTCTAGTATATTAAGAGATTCTTGAGCGTTGATCTTGTATGAAGATGAACGATCATACGCTAATAAGGAAGTGTGATCATTTGTGCATCTTTTGTCAGTCCCATACAGTCACTTGTTAGAACTTCGTGCACGTCTTTAAAAGTTAAAACTACAAAACAAAAGAAATTACCTTTTTAGTACACATGTAATCTTGCTTTATTAAACCGAGAGGAGCCTTCTAAAACAAAGGGGCCTTCTAAACTAGAAAGAGCCTACTATACTAAAAAGAAGTCTCGAACTTGAGGGGAGCCTTTTAAAAAAGAAGGATCCTGCTAATGTTAGCAGAGAGAAGTAGCATAGAAAATTCAAACAAATATAATATTAGATAGTTTGCACATACCAACCTCATTTCTCAACACAAAAAATCTATCTTCAAAAAGTCATTTAGTGAAGATATCGGCTACTTGATTTTCAATATTAACATGCAAAAGATCAATGGTATCTTCTAAAACATGACCTCTAAGAAAATGATGCTTGATTTCTGTATGCTTAGTCCTAGAATGATGTGCATGATTTTTTGAAAGATTTATTGCACTAGTATTATCGCATAATATAGGATTATGAGAAAAGTTTAGAGAAAAATCCTGGAGTTGATGCTTCATCCATAAAATTTGGGCACAAAAATTGGTGGCTGTTATATATTCTGCTTTGGTTGTTAAAAGCACTGTGTAATTTTATTTCTTACAAGACCAAAAAACTAAAAATCCTCTAAGAAATTGAAAGTGACCACTTGTGCTTTTTTGATCAACTTTATCACTTGTATAATCTGCATCACAATAGCCAATTATGTTAGAAGATTCAGTTTTTGGATACCATAAATCGAAATCTATAGTTTCAAGAAGATAACAAAAGATCCTCTTGATTGCTTGAAGGTGTCTTTCTTTGGGATTTGATTGAAAGCGTGCACAAAGACATACACTAAGCATAATATCTGGTCTTAAGCTTGTAAGATATAGTAGTGATCCAATCATTCCTCTATACTTTGTTTCATCCGCAGCCTTTCCTTCTTCATCCTTATCAAGTTTAGTTCTAGTATACATAGGAGTACCCATCGGTTTGACATTCTCAAAATAGTACTTCTTGATAAGTTCCTTTATGTATTTGTCTTAGTTAATGAAAATCCCTTTTTTTGTTTGCCTTATTTATAATCTGAGAAAGAAGGATAGTTCTCCTATCATGTTCATTTCAAACTCCCCATGCATTAATGCTGAGAATTCTTCACAGAAAGATTGATTAGTAACATCAAATATTATTTCATCAACATATATTTGCACTATGAGTAAATCATTTTCCTTTTTCTTAATGAATAAGGTTTTTTCTACCTTTCCTCTTTCAAAGTTATTCTCAAGCAAAAAATTACTTAACCTCTCATACCATACTCAAGGAGCATGTTTTAGACCATATAGGGCTTTGGTTAACTTCATCACGTGATTAGGATGATTTTCATCTTCAAAGCCTACAGGGTGCTTAACAAACACTTCTTCGTTAATATATCCATTTAAGAAAGCACTTTTGATATCCATTTGGAACAATTTGAAGTTTCTATAACATCGGAAGGCAAGCAAAATTATAATTGATTCCAATCTAGCAACAGGCATGTAAATTTCATCAAAATCAATACCTTCTTGTTGATTATAACCTTGAGCTACAAGTCTAGCTTTTGTTTCTTACCACCTAACCATTTTCGTTGAGTTTTTTTTCAAAATACCCAACAAGTTCTAATGACTGACTTGTTTTACGGATGAGGTACTAGATTCCAAACTTCTTTTTTGTCAAACTGATTCAGTTCCTCTTTCATAACTGAAACTCAATTTTTGTCAATATGAGCTTCTTCAACGATCTTTGGTTCTAATTGTGAGATGAGAGCAGCAAAGTTATTCTTGAATGATGATCTGGTTCTTAGACTTTCAGAAGGGTCTCCTAGAATGTATTGATGTGTATCTCTTCATTCTCTTGGTGTTGTTCGTTATATAGGCTCCTGCTGAGAAGAAGGAGCCTGCTTTGTCCTGGCTTCATAAGGACCTTCTTGATCTTATGATTCCAAGGGTATTGTAGGTGTAGTTGATGTATTTTAGGAACCAAATGATGCTTTTTATCTTCTAAATCAACTACTGTTGTCAAAGGTAATGCTTCATCAATCATTACCTGTATTGATTCTCTATCTTTTTTGTTCTTTTATTGTAAACTTTGAATACTTTACTGGTGATACTGTATCCTAGAAAGATAGCTTCAACTGATCTCAAATCGAACTTTCCAAGGTTGTCTTTCCTATTATTTAGAACGAAGCACTTGCAACCAAATGCGCGAAAGTAAGTGACATTTGATTTTCTTCTTTTCCACAGCTCATAGGGGGTCTTTTTCAGAATAGATCATATAAGACACCTATTAAGTATGTAACAAATAGTGGACACTGCTTCTACCCAGTAACCATGGAGTAGGCCATTTTCATACAACATTGTCCTAGCCATATCAACTAGGGTCTTATTCTCTCTCTCAATAATACCATTCGGCTGAGGAGTCCTTGGGTAAGAAAAGTTGTGAGTCATACCATTACTATCATAGAAATCTTCAAACTTTCTATTATCAAATTCTCCTCCATTATCGCTCCGAATTAAAGTAATGCAGTATCCTTTTTTTATTTGAATTTTTCTGCAAAACTTCTCAAAAACTTTAAAAGCATAATCTTTATTTGATAGGAAGTAAACCCATGAAAATCTAGAATAATCATCTGCTAAAACAAAAATGTAATGTTTACCACAAAAACTTTGAGTCCTAGTGAGACCAAATAAATTCATATGCACAAGTCCAAGCAATTCTTTAGTAGACACAATATTTTTAGGAGGGAAGCTACTTCTGATTTGTTTTCCTTTTAAACAAGCTTCGCAAACCTCAGTATTATCAAACTTCAGATCAGGTAGTCCTCTCACTAGCTCATTTTTGGACAATTTTGATAAGATGCTCGTGCTAACATATCCAAATCTTCTATGCTAGATAAGCAAATCTTTTTCTAAAGAAATAAAACACTTAAAACTTTGTGAAGAAATGTCTTCCAATTGAGCATAGTATATGTTCTAATTTCTAGGACCAATGAATACGATATTTATCATTATAATTATCTGCTATTTCACAATGAGATGCACAAAAGATAACTCTATAACCCTTGTCACATAATTGACTTACACTTAGTAGGTTATGTTTCAAACCATCAATATAAAGGACATTATCAATAGACGTGGAGTCAGAATCACCAATTTTATCAATTTCGGTGACCTTCGCTTTATTTTTGTTAGCAAAGACAACATTACCTCTATCTTTCCTTTCAATAAAATTGAAATGTGATATTTCACCTATCATGTGTCTCGAACAGCCACTATCGACTATCCATTGATTTTCTCTTGTCTTCATTTGAAGCATATCTGTAGAAAAATATTATCTCATTTTAGGTACCCAAATTTTTCTAGGTCTTTTTGGGTTAGTAGCTTGACCTTTTGATCTCCAATCATACATTTGAGATAATTTCTCCATTTTACGAAGTTTACAAGAATGACTAATATGACCATGTCTACTACAGTAGAAACGTAAAACAAATGAATGAGAATTGATATAATTTCTACCATGCATTAGGTTCCTGTTATTTTGGCTATAGCTACTGCTAGATTTGACAAAGAAGTTTTTGTATGATTAACATTATTATTTTCATCGTAACCTATTCCAGCTTTTTTAAAGATGCATTTACCACTACTAAGTAGTCATCAAAGTCGTTCCTTCCATCAACGAACTTCACAAGATCTTTTTCTAGAGATAAGATCTTTCATGCACATTTCTCTTTCTTTAGTTCTAGGGTAACAACCCTTTCTTCTAGCTGTCTCACTTTCTCAACATCATTCTTAAGCAAAGTATTTTCCAACTTGGATAATCTTTCTTCCAGAACTTCTTTTTCAAAAACCTTTTGCTTATAATCAACTTTGAGAGACATATTTTTGGTCACCAAACTCTCATTCACATATTCTAATCATATAATCTTACTCTTTAGAGATGCATATTGTTCTTAGACTTCTCAACTTCTTTGAAATACTTCACTTTCAACTTTTTGTATTGATCATATAATTTATGATATGCATTTTCCAATTTATCAATTTCAATATTAGAGTCAAAATAATATACCTCATCGTCTCCTGATTCATCCATGAAGCAAACGTTACTTATTTCTTTTGGATCTTCTTCTTCAAAGTTTTTAGAGTCCTCATCTGACCAGGTTGCAGTCATTTCTTGCTTTCTAGGTTTTTTGTTCTCTGACTTGTCTTTTTAAAGAAAAGGACATTCAGATCTTATATGTCTAGGCCTCCTGTAGTGATAACATATGATTTGATTGTTTTATGTATTGCTATTATTGCTACTACCTTTTGATAGGAACATGTTATTCCCAGCTCTCTTGTTTCCTTCTCTTTTCTTCATCAACTTCTTTTCATAGAAGCTGGCATATTTTCTAACCATGAAGTTAAACTTGTCATCTCCATCTATTTGCAACTCAGTTTCATTTTCATCATCGTTTGATTCATCAGTTGCTTTTAGTGCCATTCCTTTTTTGTAGGAGGATCCTTCATCTCGCCTAAGCTCGATTTCATGGATCATTAGATTTCCTTATAGCCAGTTGAGTGAAATAGTGTCTAGATCCTTTGTAGTTTCTAGAGCTGTCACCTTAAGTCTCCATTCCTTTGATAGTGATCTTAGAATCTTTATTACGAGCTCATCATTAGGATATATCTTTCCCAGTTCTTTAAAGCCATGAGGAATTCATCTATGATTTCTCCCTATATCATAGAAATAATTTTGTATTGATGCACTAAAAGGCTTATTTTAGTTTTCTTTACCTCATTCGTTCCTTCAAAAGTAACTTATAGCTTATCCCACATTTCCTTTACTGCAGAGCAATAAGATATCTTCTCATATTCTTCTAGAGATAGTGCACAAATTAGATGATGCTTTGATTTAGCGTTTAGCTGTGCATTTCTTCTTTTGGCATCGGACCACATTTCTATGTTTTCTGTAGCGGGAAGTGTAGCTCCAATTTTGATGACTTGCTAGACTTCAATATCTATAGATTAGATATAGACTGTCATTCTCTCTTTCTAGTATAAGTAGTTGTTTTCATTGAAGTAAAGAGGCTTTGAGACAGATTGTCCTTTAAGGCTTCCAAATCGTTTGCCATGCTCTATCATGTGTTGTAAATCATAGTAAATGAATCTTGCTTTAATACCAAATGATAAAGCAAACACATGCAAGAGAGGGGCGAATTGTGTGTATAAAAAATTAAGATGCTTTCAAAACGATAAGATCCTCCTAAACAAAATAGATTTATAAGTAGAAAGGTCCTATAAACTTTAAAAAGATCTTGTTAACGTTGAAAACAAGAACTTTAAAAAGATCCTATTAACGTTGAAAACAAGAGGATCCTATTAACGTTGAAAGGAGCTTGTTAACGCTAAGAAAGAAAGGGGCCTTTTTAATCGATAAGAGCCTGCTAAATTTTGAAAGAAACCTCTTACGATATAAAAATTGAAGGAGCCTATTTTAAAAGTGAAGGAGCCTCTTGCAAAATGAAAATGTGAACAATATAATGCGAAATTTTAAAAGTTAAGAGGAGAGAAAGAATGAAGCAGTCGATTTATACTGGTTCGACTTATAACCCAAGCCTACGCCCAGTCCCTAAGTATCCAACTTGAGGGTTTCACTAGTAAAACCAAGTAGTAATTTGACGAGTCTCTTCAAGCTCACAAATGTATATTTTTTAAGGTTCTTCAACCTTCCATAGTAGTAGTATTTTGCTAGCCTCTACAAGCTCTCAATAAGAAACGTATGAAGAATTTAATAGTCTCTCTTAATAGAGTGATACTGCTTTCTAAGGCATAAAGAATTTGATATAACTTTCAAGAAATAATGAGGTTCTAAAATATTTCACAAGTCTTTTGTCTATGTGTGTTATATTTGCAACTGCATTGGTTCTTCCTTAAGTAGACAATTTATTCAACTAGTCATTGCTTAATCTTCAATATTATCTCTGCGAAACTCTTCGATATTTAGACGTTAAGAAGAACGTTCTATCAAGACTTTCGGAGTTGATTATTCAAATAAGTAAGATCCTTCCGAATGTCATGGAATTATTTCTAAAAAGGTAAGTTTATAAAGAAGATTCTCGCAAGAAAAGAAACAATTATTCCATGATTTTATTTCCTTTTTAAGAAATATACCATTACCTGTATAAGTAACTAATTCCAATTTGAATTTTGAAATATTATACAGGTATCATCAAAGTCATTAATTATAAACTTTGAGCTAACACAATATGCCAGTTATAGAAAGGTAAAACATTAATCACTGATATAATTGGATGTTATTGACTTTTTAATTAGACGTAAAAACTAATATGATAAGAGTTTTATATGGCCATGAAAACTATATGCCTTAATTCTATAACTTAGAGGCAAAAAAATTAAAAGAAAGCTACATTATAATAATAAATACCCCAAGATATCTTATTAACAATGGCCCTAACCAAAAGCCTATAATATGTTGAAATTAGCTTTAAAAATCAAAGTAAGTTCAAATTAAAATAGGTAACTTAAGTATGATCAACTTTAAGGTTGAGGATTATTATTTAACCTAGTAACTTATTTTAAAAATAAGATAACTCATTAGGAAAATTAATTTATCTTGTGGGTCCTATAATGACAAGTCTGTCTACCATGTATGTATTTTTCATGAATGCTAAATAGTAACAACAACAATAATGTCTTAGTAGGAATCTCAATGAGATGTGGTGTTTGGAGAGGTTTAGAAGTATACAACCTTATCTTTAGCTAGTTGAGAGATTGTTTTCAATAGACCTATATGAAAAAAAAGTTTTTAAAAATGGTTGAAAAATAATAGACAAATAAATATAAACACAAATACAAATAAAATGAAAATAAATAAATAAGTAAATAAAACAAACAAGTAAATAAATAAATAAATAAAATAACTAAAGGAACAAGTGATTGTGTCGTTCGAGTTTTAAAATTTATAAAATCTCAAATACCACAAGTGCACTGGTCGCGACTATGGTTTAAGAAGTGTCGATCCCATGAGGAGGGGGATTAATTTAATTCTATGTTATCTAAGGCTAAGGAACTTGAAGTAATGAAAATAAAGTTTATAAGAAAAGTAAATTCGAGAAATTGATTGGCAAGAGTTGTAATTCAAAAATT
>JANQAP020323025.1:0-17571 GCA_026874005.2 Erythroxylum coriaceum | reverse complement strand
CCTCCCCCGTGGGCCACAGGTCCAGATGTCACTTAGGACGTCGGGCCGTGGACCCGCCCGGGGAGGGGTTCCAGCACCTACCAATTGACCTAAGGTGGCTTGTTGGGCAAACCCAAGGTCATTCTTAGGGATATTGGATATTGACCTACTAAGAGAACTTCTATACAAGTTCTCTCAGATTTATATAGAGGGTTATGGATTTGTGAGAAAATAGTGGGAGCGATACTACATCTTATTAAAGTCCTAATTGACATGCATTTACGTACAATCTAACACCATTTAGAAACTAGGCTACATCTTAGAGAAACCACTTCCTGATCCCCCTGTACTGATGCTTCTAATAGTGATCAAAGTTCATACAGAAAGCTTCTCGATGATAGTGAGATGACTAGATCCATAATGCTTACCACTATGTCACCGGAATTGCAAAAGCAGCATGAGGCTATGGATGCTCATACTATAGTCTATCATCTGAGGGAGTTCTTTGATGAGCAAGCTAGGTCCAAAAGATTTGAGGCCTCAAAGTTACTCTTCTGCTCCAAGATGACTGAGGGAACATATCCAGTGCAATATGCACTAAAGATGAATGGCTATATTAAGAGGTTAGCCTCCTTAGGTTTTTTTATGGATAATGACTTAATTATAGACTTAATTATAACTGGTTTGAATGATAGTTATTCACAGTTTGTGCTTAACTATCAGATGAAAAAAATATCAACAACGAATCCTAAGCTAATCAACTTGCTCAAAACAATTAAGTCATCTTTCTAAGACAGTAAGATTGTGATGCTTATGGACTCTTCTAGTTTAAAGACGAAGGACCAAAATAAGAAGAAGTCCACAAGGCCTAAGGGAGAGTTGTGGCCAAGAAGAAAGCTAAGGAGACTACCCCTAAGGGAACATGCTTCCACTGTTACAAGTATAGCCATTGGAGGAGGAACTGTAAGGACATCTAGAATCACTGAAGCAAAAGAAGGCATCAAATGGCCGATCTACTTTTTAGGTATGTTTGCTATTGATATTAATACAATTTCTAATAATAACATATGGGTATTAATACTGGTTATGGCTCACACATATGTATTGATATGCAGGGCCTCAGGAACCGTAGACAGCTCAACAAAGGAGGGTTAGACTTTCGTATTAGAAATGAAGTAAGAGTTTTTGCATTAGTCATAGGAACTTATGTATTGACACTCCCTAGTGGGCTTGTAATAAAATTGGATGATTTTTTTATGTACCTATATTGACTAAGAATATTATTTCAGTTTCTAGTCTTAATAAAGCTAGTTCCCATTTAAATTTTAGTAACAATGGTTGTTCTATTAGTTTGAATGGAATGTTTTATGCTATAGGTACATTAGGCAATGGAATATACATATTAGATATGTCCAATCCAGTTTTAAATATCAAAGACAAAAATGAGATAATGTGAAATTATCTTACTTATAGCATTATCACCTTGGCCATATAAGTGAGAGATACATGTCTAAATTACACAAGTTTGGTAGTTTAGGGTCCTTTTATTATGAATCATATGACACATATGAATCTTGCTTATTAGGCAAGATGACAAAGTTACACTTTAAGGGAAAGGGTGAACAAACTACTAGGTTATTGGACTCAATACATTCAGATGTATATCCGATGTCCATACATACCAAAGGTGGTTTCATATACTTCATTACCTTCATTGATGATTGTTCACAACATAGGTATTTGTATTTGATGAGATGCAAATTTGAGGCCTTTAAAAGTTCAAAGAAATCAGAAATGAAGCAGAGAAATAGATGGGCAGAAGTATTAAAACACTTCGATTAGATCTAGGTGGTGAATACTTAAGCCAAGAGTTTCTAAGTTATCTCATAGATAATGGGATAATATCCCAATGGACTCCACCTTACACGCTACAACACAATGGTGTGCTAGAAAGGAGAAACCAAACCTTTTTGGACATGGTGAGGTCAATGATGTGCTTAACATATATGCCAAAATCCTTTCAGGGATATGCACTCGACATTGCTATTTATGTGTTAAATAGAGTCCCTTCAAATTTAGTTGATATTACTCCATATGAGATGTGGACTAATAAGAAACCCTGTCTTTCTCACATGAAAGAGTTTGGGATTGTCCAACTTATGTGAAGTGGATTATAAGCTAGAAGCTAAATCTAACAAGTGTCTGTTTGTAGGATATCTTAAAGAAACAATAGGATATTAGTTCTACAATATTTTGGAACAAAAGGTGTTTGTTTCAAAGCATGATGTCTTTTTAGAGAAAGAGTTTCTTCTAAAAGAAGACAGTGGGAGCAAAATTGAACTTATGGAAGTTCGAGATGCTCAATCAGATGCAAATTAACTACCTAAACTTGAGACTACTGTTCATAATGATGAAGTAATAGTTTAATCTTCTGACATATAAGAAGTTTATAGGTTAAGTAGGATACGTCATATTTTAGGGAGGGATGGATTTCTTATAGTGAAGATAATGAGGTATTGCTTATAGAAGACGATGAGCCCACTACCTAAGAAGAAGTTCTGAAGAGTTCAGAATCTAAAAAATGGCTTCGAATCATGAAATCTGAAATGGATTCCATGTATGAAAACCAGGTATGGACTTTGGTTGACCCACCCAAAGGGATAAAACCCATAGGGTGAAAATGGGTTTTCAAGAAGAAAACTAGCATGAAGGATAATGTAGTTACCTATAAAGCTAGGCTTATAGCTAAAGGTTATCATTAAGGACAAGGAGTTGAGTATGATGAGATATTTAATCCGGTAGCCATGCTTAAATTCATTAGGATACTCTTAGCCATTGCTACTCATTAGGATTATGAGATATGGCAAACGGATATGAAAACAACTTTCCTTAATGGAAACCTAACTGAGGATGTATATATGACACAACTTGATGGTTTCATATCCAATGATGGCGAAAAGGTATGCAAGCATAAAAAATTCATTTATGGATTGAAGCAAGCATATAGGAGTTAGAATATCCAATTTAATGAGACAATCAAAGGGTTTGGTTTCTCACAAAATCTAGATGAACCTTATGTGTATAAGAAGGTTAGTGGGAGTACAATCATATTCTTTGTGTTGTATGTTGATGAAATACTACTATTAGGAAACAATGTCTTAGCTTTACAATCAGTCAAAATTTGGTTGTATAGGAATTTTTCCATGAAAGACCTTAGAGAAGCAACTTATATTTTGGGTATAAGAATCTATAACGATAGATCTAAGAAATTTCTTGGTCTTTCTCAGTCTACATACATAGACAAGTTGCTAAAGAGGTTTAGCATAGAGTAGTCTAAGAGAGGTTATCTTCCCATGATGCATAGGATTACACTCTTGAAACCTATATGTCCAAAGACACAAGATGGGAGGACTCGGATGAATTTAATCCCTTATGCTTTGGCTATAGGATCAATCGTGTATGTTATGTTATGTATGAGACCTGATGCATCATACGCTCTAAGTGTTACGAGTAGATACTAGTCAAATCCTGAAGAGGGTCATTGGGTGGTTATCAAGAATATCCTTAAGTACTTAAAAAGAACTAAGGATGTATTCTTGGTATATACAGAAGGAGATCTTATTATAAGCAAGTATATAGATGCCAATTTTCAATCTGACAGGGATGACTCCAGATCCCAGTCAGGATGTATTTTCACACTGAATGGTGGACTAGTCAGTTGGAAGAGTTCCAAATAAGATATAACTGCAGATTTAACAACTGAAGCAGAATACATTGTAACTTCAAAAGCAATAAAGGAAACAGTTTGGATCAAGAAGTTCATCATAGAACTTGGAGTGGTTCCTAGCATTGTTGACCTAGGACAGTTGTATTGTGACAATAATGGTGCCATAGTGTAAGCAAAGGAACCAAGGACTTATCAGAAATCCAAACATGTACTCAGGTGATACCATTTGATTAGAGAAATCATTGGTAGAAATGATGTCAAGATAGAGAGAGTGCACACTAATTAGAATATTGTTGATCCTTTAACTAAGTCGATTCCTCAAAAGAGACATGAATCTCATGTACTCATTTATGGTATTAAATACAAAGGCAACTGGCTTTAGTGCAAGTAGGAGGTTGTTAGAGAAATGCTCTAAAGGCAATCACCTTTAGCACTCATTATACAAATCTTTTGATTAATAAAAAGGCTTTTTTGTGAACTTGATGTTCATGTTCTTTATGAATTGATAGTGATCTTAAATCAAATTAATGAAGTCTTTAATACGTTACATAGCATGAAGGAAATCATGATCAGACCATGATAATGAGATTCTTATTATGATAATATCTAAATTATCCCTAGTCATAGGATTAATGAGACGCGACATTATTAATTTGGACAGACTAGCACATGATATACTCCTTGATTAGATTAAGCAGTCTATCTCATAAGCTACACACATGAGTTGTTTAGAGTTAACATGTGAATGCTTACTTAGAGTAGTAAGTACATTGGATGACCTACCATGAGACAATCATATGGATAATCTTTTCTAGTGTCAATAAAAATGTCCTTAGATTTGAGGTGATCAAGGATATCTTGGATACTAATCCTATACTTTGACTCTAATGCTCATTACCTCTTAGAGGTTGCTTATAGGGTGGTGATTGGGTAAAACTTGAGATATTTGAAGGTAATTGAGTAGCCAATAAAGGATTCACCACTCCTGATAGAAGGAGATCATACCCACAGCCTTTTATGTGGGTCATTATTCAGGAATCTCTAGCCAGAATGGAAATATCATGAAGATAGTCTTCAGTGACATATCCAATTGAGTAATCAGCCTCTGGGACAAGAATTAATGTCACTTGGGCTAGATGTGACATAATCTGTCTAGTGGGAGTTGACACTTTAACCATACTCTGAACCAAGTAAGGTTTAGATGGTGAAAGGATGAATTGCATAGTAACATTGTCTATGGAAGGTTCGTAGTCAAACCACTGACTTGCCAGCCTATTGGGGGTCATGATATGTTAGTAGATACTACTTATGACTTGCTTGAATTAAGTGTTAATTCAAGCGGCTAATATAACTAGCAACCTAATGGGTCACACGTATTGAAGATGCGAAGAATGAGTAAAATGGTATTGGATGGGGATCCAAGTTATTAGAGGTGCATGGCTAACCTACACAAGTATGGTAGTTTAGAGGGTCATTCGACTGTAAATCATATGAGACATGTGAATTAACCTTAATAAGTAAGATAACAAAATTACCAGTTAATAAGCAAGATGAAAAATTACCCCTTAAAGAAGGGGTGGAAGTTTCATGCTAAATTAAGTGGGATTAAAAGCCACTTAATTCCCACTAACTCTTCATTGATGTTGGGGGTTAGAGGAAGGCCAAAGGTGTAAGAAACATCAATTTTTGTGCAAGTGCTATGTGAAAGTAAGAGACTTTTTCGTGAAGTGTTCATCATCTTCCCTCACTTTCTACAAACACTTTCTCAAAGAATACATCACAAAGTTAGCACTTTATGAGTGTTCTAGCCATTCTTCCTGAGAGGTATGTCCTTCTTTGGTCATTGTGGTTTACGGCAGCCAGAAGAGGTGAAGACAATGGAACGAAGGAGATTGTAAGGTACACATCTTAAGTTCATGTTTTGTTAAAGTTACATCAAATGACACATAAAAATTCTTAGACTTTTAGGTTTTACTTTATATTTCACTTTTATTTTCTATTTTTGATGCATGTGATGCAAGATCAAAACCCAATAAGCTAACCTACAATTCCTTAAAGCATAACTTTTTTTATCTTAATATGCTTTAATGAAATAGAGGAGCTACTTTGTATTACCAATGGCTTCAAACATGTGCAACTCTATTTTAAGTACCTCAAGAATTCAATTACCATAAAGGGGCTTTCATAATCAGATTATAAGCCTCTTATTGACTATATCTAAAAACTTCTTGGTAGTTGGTTTAATAGGGATTTTTCTTACGAAGTAAGATTGCAATTAATAAATCTATGTAAAACCTTCTTGGTAGTTGGTTTAATAGGGATCTTTCTTATAGAGTAAGATTGAAATTAATCAATTCCAAATTAAGCAATCTCTCTCTTTCTCTCTCTATATACATACATATTAAAGATATATTTTGCTTTACCTAAAGCAATAATTAAAGACCATATTGAGGAAGATTATATTGTTAGGGCATGGGGATATACCAATGGTTACATGGGGCATGGGGTCATATTTATATATTTTAAAAGAGAATGGAGCCTTGAAGATTAATTCCATGAGAGTTATAAACAAAATGATCATTTTGAAGAGGATTTTTGAATATTTTTATAGAAAATAAATCAATATGGGTGAAATAGATACACTCACACTTCTTACAGAGAGATAAAATATGAAACATTAACTCCAAAGCTAGTACCTCTTGGACTATAAGACAAAAGATACAATTGAGGGACTTGGTAAGCTCAGACTTCAAACATAATATTGGAAACTGTGAGAGCATTTTTGTAGCTTGTTAATGGACATAACTAATCCCAAGGTTACACACGTTAAGTTTTACTATTTATAACCTTGGTAAATTCCACAAGCGCACAGGTCGTTCGCGTAGTACATAAGGTATCGATCCTACGAGGAAGCCTAATCTAGTCTTAAAATCTAAGGTTGTACTAAAATTGCAATAATTCAAATTAAGTAAACTAATGCCGAAAATAAATCAATCAACAATTAACTCAAGAATTGAGTTGCAGAAATCTAATTAAAAAACAAATCACACAAACCAATCCAGACCCTACTTAGAAATTACTGAGTGAGAGAAAGGGGATTTTGATCCAAAATTAACGAAAACCTAATTAATTATGAAATTATCGATTTAATGGGTCTAGATGGTCCTAGGATGAAGTACTCTCTCTCGAGTTATAATTCTTAACCCTAATTGATAATCCCTAATTTAAATTATGAAAATTGCGATCTCTCGATATGCAATTAGCCTAAAACCTAAATTAGTTCTAAAATTATCTACTAATCTACCGGGATCTTATGCTCGATCTCTCGTTACACAATTCTATCAATTTGATTTAATCCTTTATCTATCAATTTACCTAACTCTCGTTAGCCCAAATTAATTATTTTCACTTAGCTTATCCTCTCAGTTTATTATCAAGTTATTAAGAACAGGAATTAAATCACAAATAAATCAATAAAAACCCAATCAATAACAATTTCATTAATCTCAAAAATAAAGATCCAAGGGTGAGTATAAACACAACTCAATATTCAACACAATATATACTCGACACCTATTTCAATTCTATATATAAATAAAACTGAAATAAATGGAAAATACATCTAGAACGGAGTTAAGGAGATGGTGACAGCGGGAAACCCCCTATTCTAGGAAGTACGTTGAGTCAAGCTCTTCTCCGTGTCTCTCTTCCTTTGTCTCCTTCCTCAATCGCTCGATTTCTGTCTAGGGTTTTTTGGAATTGGGACGCGTGATTGCTATCTCTTTCAGTCTCTCCACACTTTACCTCTGACTTGTAATGTTTTATTTATACTTTTGAGGCTTTAGGTCAAAGTCGGGGTCGAAAAGGTCTAAAAAATCTTGCAAAACTTGAGTTTTTTTGTCAACCCGACACAGGCCACAATCATGGCCCTGGTTGCCACGATCATGGCCAGCTCCTTTACCTTTCTGTCACGATTGTGGCCTCATGATAGTTTAGAGATAAAGTGAAGTTGATAATGACATTGAATGGGTGTTGAAACATTGACGAATTTATGTATACATTGATGTTCTGTTTATATGATAAGTGGACAATAATGTATGATTTGTTTTGCAGATATTTTGAGTTGGAATAGAGATGTGAATGAAATGGAAATGAAGTAAAGATGATTAATTGAGCAAAATATGGTTTGGTTGTAACATATAAGACTTAAAAATCTAGAAATTCATTAAGAGAAGGGATGGAGATTTATGGATAACAAAACCCACGATCGTGGGAGAAAAAGATGGTAAAATATGTTTTGTTGACAAATCCCACAATTGTGGGAATGGCCTTAAATGTGAGATGTTATCTTTTAACTAATGGTTGGATCAACAAATGATAAGATACTTTCCCATGATGCATTTAGGCTTGAATGAAGCTTGAAATAAACCTAGTATGATGATGGATTAATTGATTAAATGTGTGATATGCTTAGAGTGATAATCAAGGTTATAACTTAAGCATAGATGATTGATATCAATGAGATAAACTCTGGAAATTTAGAGATGTTATAAGAATGAAAGTGACCCTATGAATGCTAATGTGATTCAATGAAGATGAGTAATGTGTATTAAGTAAGACTGAATGAGAACTTGAATATTATGTGATCGTATGATGCTAGAAAAGAAATGATGAATGATTGAATTATGATATTAGAATAACCAAGTTCTTTGAGCTAAGAACCTAAATGCATGTTTGATATACACAAATGATGATGTTTAATTCATCAAGAGATGTGATTAAGGAAACATACCTGGAATAGTCAAATTGAGCATGCATTATAAATTATACATTACACATATACATATGTGTATAATTGAATGTTTATGTGATTGTGCGAATTAGTAATATGTGTACAATGAGTGTATTGCATGAAGTTGATACACAGGATTGAACGTCAGCACCCAGATGCTTCTGGATTATAGAAGCAAATGCTAATCTAAAGCGTACCATGAGTCGACCTAAATGGTCTCACAATAATTGATTATTCTATTTTAAATTTTTATATTGAATTATTACTGATGTGAATTTGATTGAGACAATGCCAGACATTAATAATACGAGGAGTTTGAAAAATATGATTGTATTAGAAATGCTTCATTGAATGTGAATGAGCAAGAAACAAGTGATACTCAACATATATGTGAAAGTGAACTTGTAAAGTGAATATAGGTGACTGATTGATATATGAGATTTGATGCATTTCACTACATGATTGCATGATCAGATAAAGATAATTGTAACCAAAGTAGCCACCGAGAAAGAGCTTAAAGCTAAGAATGTTATTAAGAGCCAAAGGCTCACTATGTATAATGAGCCCGGTATCCCCAACAGATACAAGATAGTTATCAATGAGCCTAGTATCGACAATGGATATGGGACAATTAAAGGCACTTGGTCACAACAACGTAACCATTAAAAGTGAGACTCATTATCATTGCATATATATTTGATATATATATGTTTATGATCTCATTGAACTGTTTGAATTGATCGGAATGACAAATATGAATTGAGTGAATATAACGTGTATTTGATTCAACATGATGATTAGTGAAGTAATGTGTATTATGTGATTATATGAATAGTTTATAAACTATTGTGTTATGTGATATGAGTGAGCCATCGAGGATGGTTAGCTCACTGAGTTCGCAAAACTCACCAAAATTGCAACGTTGTCTTTCAGGCTTAGAGGAGATACCCTGTTAGAAAAATTAAAGAATAGCCACTATAATCGAATAATAGTTAGAGGTTGGGATCAATTTGCATCTACATAGGTCTTCAGAAATTTTTGTATTAAGATTTGTATTTCGCAACTGTTATATTTGTATAAATGAATTCTAAAATATAATTACTTTTCTGATTAGAAATTTTTGTAAATGAGATGGATCAGTGAGCGTAATAACAGTTGTGATTAGTGATGTTTATAAATGATATAGGCTATAAATGATTTTTAATTAGCTTAAAAAGTTTTTGATGCCTGAAAAAATTTACAATGGGTTGACTGGCTGTCCTAGAGTGCCACCTTCATAGAGTATGTTCTCGAATATCATCGATATGTTCAGGAATATGTCCTATATGAGTGGGTGGTACAAGTTGGTAGCAAAGCCCAGGCTTAGAATCTTACATGGGCAATTTTCAAAGTATGTGTCAAGATACATGCATTTTAGACATGTCATAGCATGCAGTGACAACTGATCCCCAGTCTAAGTCACATTTACATGAGTCACATGCATGAGCATTGATGAGCTGCTATAAATAGTGAGAAGAAAGATGATCTGTCAGAGTGTAAGACAAGGAAAGTTTGTGGATATTTAGAAATAAGAACTACTACATGGTTCGATTTGTTGAACAAAGATTCAGTGTAATTGTATTTGCGGTTGCATCGACGAATATGACATCAATATTGTACCATGGTTATATATATCTTTAAACATTGTCGTGGATTGATTGAGGAAAAGTAGAGATATAGACAGAAATGATAAGATTTAAAGTGTACAAGCCAAGTTGAAAGTTAAAAGAAAACAAAATTTTCTATGACCTTAAGAGGTTGAACTTGGACTTGGAATGGTTATTGATTATCGTGATAAGAGTTTACGATTTAACATAAGAATACATAAGTGGATTTGAGATCAAAACATCATGATGGTTACACATTTTTAATTTTAAATTAATTGAGAACGTATGTATGTAAGATGAAATAAATGATAATTGGAAGATGAGATAAATGATAGCGATATATATATAAGTTCTTAAGCTTAAGTTGATTTGTCATTGTGGGTGCATATCTGATAATGTGATCACCTTGACAAATGATATTATTAAGCACTTATGTATTATATGCTTAGAGATGGTATAGGAACTGATCTATGACTTATTGAATATTCTTTGGTCGTAATTCCCATAGTTAAAATTATGAGATGACTCAGAGTAGCGCATGAAAATGTTTATAGTGATTAATTGAGGATAGATTGAAAGTGTAAATGATGTTACTATGTGTGAGAAATTCGAGGAAAAAGGAAGGAAAAAGGAACAAGGCATGAGCATGGTCGAGATTATTTGGTTCTGTCACGATCATGGACGGGCACAAAGGGACAAATGTTGTATAGAATCAATTGAGAATAAGTTATCCTTAACGTAAGATATTAATTGGTGACTTGTCAAAAATACATCTCTAGATAAGATGTAATGATCTTGATGGTACGTACCAAAGTATAAGAGTAAATAAATATGCCCCCTATTTCACTGAGCTTTATTATAAAGAATACTCTGATCATGTAAGATATGATAGAAATTGATCTTATTAAGATATCATAAATAGTTAAAATTGATCTTATTGAGGTATTATGAATGGTTATGAAGTAATGATGTATATAGTTAACTAGTAAAGAGTGTAAAGAGTACAGATGATTGAGGAGAGAAATCCTCTTTTCATAGAGATTTTCGTTGAATTAAATTATGTAGGACAAATGTTTCATTTCTAGGAATTAATGACTATTAAACAAATCAGAAGTGAATATTGGAGTCAGTTAGAAATGGGACTCAGACGTAAGAAGTTGAATATGCTACAAAGAGTGCATGCATTCTGTTTGATGTAAAGTAGCCTAATTATGTTATTAGGTTTATGAATTGGAGAAGATGTTGTTATTATTGCTAAAGGAATGTAGGCCACAATGTACTCTATACTAGCATAGTCAGAATGTACAAGTTAAATTTGACGTTTGTGTTTAGAAAATCAAAACTTGTAAATAAATTGAAATATGTGGAGAAACTAGTAAGAATGGTCTGACATTAGAATAAGTTGATAAGAAATCAGACGAAATCGAATGAATGGAGAAAATCATTCAAGAAAAGAAGTCAATTGGGAGATTGCAAAAAACATGAGATAACATTACATCATTTGAAGAATTAGTTACTTGATAATTTCGAGAACTAGTTATACGCATATTGAGCTTTTGGCAATATCTATTTGGGTTTACAAATGGCCCCACCAGTATTCATGGCAATAATGAATAAAGTGTTCCAACCTTGTTTGGGTCAATTAGTGACTATGTTCATAAGATGATAGATTGAATATATTCAAAAAGTTGAGAAGAACATTTTGAACACTTAAGGTCAGTCTTACATATCATGAGGGAGAAACAATTATATGCCAAGTTCAGTAAGAGTGAATCTTAGCTTGATCAAGTAATATGTTAGGTCATATAGTATCTAAAGAAGGCATATTAGTAGACCCAAGGAAAGTAGAGGTAATGATGAAATGAAAAACTCCGAGGAATATATATGAGATCCGAAGTTTTCTAGAATTAGCTAGAAATTAGATACGACTAGAGGTTGTCAATGGATTTTTACTATTCTTAGCCCTGTGACAAGACTTATGAGGAAAACTGTGTCATTCAGATGGACTGATAAATGTAAAAAGAATTTTGAGGAAGTAAAACACCGATTAATTATAACACAGATGTTAGCTATTACATTTGCATCTAAAGGTTGTGTAGTATATAGTGATGTTTCACATTAGGAAATGAGGATGTATTATGATGTAGCGTAATGAAGTGATTATGTATATGTGTTGAGACAATTAAGGTCTCATAAGTTTAAATTATTTGGCACATGATTTAGAACTTACTACAATTGAAATTCCTTTGAAAATTTTTGGAGATATTATATGTAGGGTGAAACATTTCGGATTTATACAGATCATTAAAGTTTGAGGTATTATTAAGTATGAAAGAGTTAAGTATAAGATAGAGATAATTGATATAATTACTTAAAGATTGTGATTGTACAAATGAACATTATCCCGATAAAGCTAGTGTTGTATCTGATGCATTAAACAGAAAAATCGATAATAGTGTAGCACAAATTTAGATATTGAGGTTACCAAATCTAGTGCAATAAAGAGCATAGAATGTTAAGTTGAATTTGAGGCTAAATAAGGTATTGTTAGCTATATTGAATTTAAGATTAGCCTTACATAAAAGGATTAGAAAAGCCTAAAGTGAAGATTCAGAATTTGTGAATCGTATTAAGAAATTCAAAATGATTTGGAATTGGAAAATTGATATTTTATGATTGTAGTAAAAAATATGTGTACCCAATATATAAATGATTGAGAAAAGAGATTATAGATGAAGCACACATAGCAGCCTATGCTATACATCCTGGTAATAATACGCTAAAACAACATTTAGCGATCAAGGATGTAGAAGCAAGTGGCTGAGTGTGTGATTAAATTTGTGAATTGTCAACAGTCTTAACTGTTGGAGATATGCTTAGAGCTTATATTTTGGAGTTCCTAGGAATAGGAGATCAATATATAGTTCTGATTGAGTTTGATTATGAAAATCATTATCACAGTAGTATCGATATGGCACCGTATGAGGCATTATATGACAGAAAGATTCGTCCACCTTTATATTGAGACGAAGAAGGCCTAAGAATGGTAGAAGGTCATAAATGATTCTAGATGTTATGGATAAGTGAAATGAATCTATAGTAGAAATTAAATGACTCAAGATAGACAGAAGTTCAGTAAAAAGGATAAATTAAGTCGAAATGTATTGGTCCATATGAAGTTATTGAGAAAATAGGACCATTTGACTTATGAGTTATCCTGACTAACAAAGATGTCCCAGATTCACATTATGTTATATGTGAGTATGTTTAGAAAATATCGGATGATCTAAAATATGTGTTATTGACATAGGAAATGAAGTTTTCAAATAATCTGGGAAATATTAAGGTACCAGTGATGATAATGGGGTATCTGAATAAGCAACTAAAAAACCAAAGGATTCCATTGATTTTAGTCCTTTGGAAGAAATCATTCAAGTGAAGAAGTTACGTGGGAAATGGAGGAGCTTATGATGAAACAAAAACCCCCATCAAATTGATTATTCAGATAAGAATTTCGAGGATAAAATTTATTAAGGGAGAGAATTGTAACACCCTGTTTCCATACTAAGGGTTAGGACATAGGATCCTAGACCAAGATACATGAGAAATAGCATAGAGAATACATGAGGTGCATTGCATTTACATTCATATCACTAGTATAAGCATACACACACGTGATTATTGATATTTGCACACATTATAATGACTATTAATGCACTCATTTGACATTTTCTAGGTATAAGTGATTTTAATATGATTTTGATTATTATGTATTGAATTCTGGTTAATAACTGATAATTAGTGACATAGGAATTTATTTGTTAAATTGAGAGATTTATGATAATTATGAATATTTATGGACTAGGAAAAATGCCAAGTGGTAAAATAATTGATAAATGGTAGTAGAAATAAATGTCAAATGGCAGTAAAAATTATTAATAAGTGACATCAAGATTTAATGACAAGTGTCATAGAAAATTGGGAGACAATTAGATTAGAAATTGGAGCAATGGACTACCTATTTAAAAGACTAAGTAGAGACCAAAAGGTGGTGACATGTGGCAAGTGACCAGTGTCACTTGCCTTGCCACACACCTCACTCTTGATATTGTCTAATTTAAAAGACCATCTTTTGTCTTTCATTTGGTTAATACACACTTTCTTCTTCTCTTCTTCTTCGTGATTTTTGTCTCTCTTCTACTTTATTTCCACGATACCTTCAACTCTCATTATCATGAACCTTGCCATCATCTTTCACTTTATGCTTCATGATCCTTGCTATTTCTTCATCTTGTTAACAAAAGACCCACTCTATTCCACTGTAAATGCTGATGATCATGTATCATGAAGGAGCTAAGGTTTCATGGTGATTGAAGAAGCTCTGAGCTAAACAAGTAAGTAGTATATAGTTTTTAATGACTTGCTTGATAGATATGTTTTTTATGATAGTTTAAGAGGAGAAATGATGTTGAAAATGATGTTGAAAATATGTGTAATGTGGATAGAGAATGGATACCTTCATATGTATATGACCTAATTTGTGTATAGGATGAGTGTAGCAAATTGACGAAAAAATATGTGTTTGTGTTTTGTTGTGAGAGTATGAAAACCATGAGTGATGAGTTACTATGTTGATGTTATAAATTGTGAATTAAGGATATAATGAAAGTAAAAGTTATGTTAACAAAGATGATGAGTTATGTTCTTGAAATGAGGAGAACTGAGATGATAGTTTAGAGATAAAGTGAAGTTGATAATGAAGTTAAATGGGTGCTAAAACATTGATGAATGTATGTATACGTTGATGTTCTGTTTTATAAGATAAGTGGACAATAATGTATGAATTGTTTTATGGATGTTTTGAGTTGGAATAGAGATGTGAATGAAAGGGAAATGAAGTAAAAATGATTACTTGAGCATAAGATGGCTTGGTTGTAATATATTGATAGTTGACAATTGCATGAGGTCTTAGGGTTTAATTTGTTATGTATTTAATGTTAATTTAAGTGTTGAGTATGCATTTAGGGTTTAAGTATGTTCGTTTGAGTGCTTTAGTGTTTTTATGGGTTAGACTAAGTCTTTGAGCTTAAATGTTTTATTTTTGAGTTACTATAATGCATTTGTTAATGTTTCAGGGTAAACGGTAAAGAACGGAGAAGATTTGAAGAGTTTTGGGGCAAAGACCTAGCCCATGATCATGGCACAGTAGGCCACAATTGTGACAAAGAAGGATGAGCCAATAGTAGCCAGGCCACGATCATGCACATGGGGCACGATCATGATAGAAAGCCTTCAAGTGAGGCCACAATCATGTACATTGGGCGATGATCGTGATAGAAAGGTTAAGACACGATCGCGGCCTTCATCGGGCTGATAGAAAATGTAATATCCCATCTCTTAAAATTGTTAAGAGATTAAACTGTTAGATTGAGTCACATAAGTTATTTCATTTAAGAATTTACGAGGTACATTTTCTTCACATGCATAATATTCGTATACACATATAAATCATGATTTAGAAAACATTACAAGATAGTATATGCACTCAATTAACATATTCTGGGGTATGGAACGAAAATGAATGTGATATGAATGTGTATTCCCAATGTTTTGCATTTTGATTTACCAATAACATGAATTGATGAATTATCATTAGTGAATTGGGAATTTATTTTTACAATTGAGTAATTGATGAGGTTATATGTGCATCTAGTCTAAGAAAAATGTTAATGAGCAAGACAACTTGATACATGGGAATTTGGTTTGATTAGACCGATCAAATGGTGACATGTGGCATTGGGAATAAGTGGAAAATGACTCAGTTAAATGGGTGACAAGTGGCTTGAATATAATTACAACAAGTGACCCTTTAACATGGTGACCAATAGTAGCTTAGGCTTGTGACATGTGGGGTAATAGAATGATGACATGTGTAGTTTTTCAAATGATGACATGTAGCCTTATAATTGGTGACATGTGTAGTCTTACAATTGGTGACATGTGTAGCCTTATAAGTAGTGACATATGGAGGTTTAAATGAGTTAAATGTGGAGCCTAAAGTAAGTGACATATGGACCAATAGAATAGTAACATAAGGACAAATAGAAGGATAACATATGTACTAATATAATGGTGACACATAGACCAATGGAATGGTAACACATGGATTAGTTTGACTTTCTTTGAATTTTCTAGAGAAAATGAATGAAAAAAGGCAATAGAAGTGAGAGTATAGGTCAGCCATATGGTTAGACGAGGGATAAAAACTAAAGTAAAAAGAGAAGGAGAGAAAAAGAGGGAGAGAAGAGGAGAAGGAAAGAGGTTATCAAGGTAAGTTAAAATTCTGGTTTCAATTTCATCTTTCTCTTTCATTCCATCTTTCATATCCTTAGAGCACTAATTTTAAAAAACTTAAAGAATAAAAGTTGTAGATATAGGTCTTAAATTGATCTCTATGAAAGTGGCTTGAGAAAATAGTGACTAGAGCTTGAGTTATGTCTGTTTCCCCAATATTGCCTGTGATAGACCCCTGTGCTGGAATATGTTTGATGGAGTATTTCCACTAAATTGAGATCAGTATTTTAGCCACATCTTAATCTTTAGATATCCAAATGGGATTATTTTTAATTTATATTAAACTAGAGACATGTGGCTACAATTTTCTTCGAGGAATTGAATTGAATTTTGTCTCTAAGGGTCTTGACATTTGGCATGAATTTGAGTATTGGGTGCTGTTGTTGTTAAAGAATAGTCTCTAGTAGTTTAGGTATAAATTGCAGAATACTGAACCAAACTGCATGATTTGGTGTCATTAGAAACTTAAGAAATATAGGAACATTATTTCAGAAGAATGTGTTGCTTAAATACCTCATTGTTTAGGTCAAAATAGTCATACAAAACTGACCTGAAAATAGAGTTGGAAAAGCTAGAAAATGGGAATGACTTTTACATAAAATATGTTTCTTTTATGTAATGTTTGAGACAACAAGTGATAAGAAATTTTTCTATGATGTATTTAGGCTTGAATGAATCTTGAAATGAACCTAGTATGGTGCTTGAATAAGTGATTCCTTAAGGTGATAATTGAGGTTATAATTAAGGAAATAGACTGAGACTAAGAGGATTAAGTAAATGGATAGATTTTGGGGCAAGAAGCATAACATTCTCTATGAATGTTGGATTAAGGTCATTTACGTATGCTTTTTAAGAGGAGTATAAGTTCTACAACTTACGTGCAGACTCTGAGAAGAGATTTTGTTGGACCCCGATTTTTCTTCTTACTATATGTTGGGGATTAATTTTATTTTTGTTGCGATTAGGTGTAAATCATGATGTTTTTTAGGGATAGAATTTTTTTTTTAAGATTGAAGTTATTAAATGGAGAAAATTGAGATTAAATTTTGGAAGCATAGGGTGTTAAATTGAAA
>JANQAP020322925.1:0-11878 GCA_026874005.2 Erythroxylum coriaceum | reverse complement strand
CATTGTGTCCATAGGTTAAAGCAAATTAGATAATTCCTAAAGCAGTATGCTCAGAAGTACAATATGCCTATAAGGTTCTCTAAGATTTTCCTCTAACCTTTTTCCATAATCTTAATAATTATTTTTTTAGTGCTTCAATTTGACCATTGGCCTAAGCATAATATAGAGTTTAATTCAACAATTTTATCCTATAATATTCATCAAAATCCCTAACTTCCTGGCCCATAAACATAATTCCTTGATCACTTGTTAGTAATTGAGGGATTAAAAATTGATAAATAATCTACTCCTTGATGAATTTAACTACATCTGTTTAATCAACCTTCTTTAAAGGTTGAGCTACCACTCATTTGGTAAAATAATATATGGCCAACAAAATGAAACTATGTCCCTTTGAAGATAGTGGATATATCTTCCCAATGAGATCAATAGCCTATCCTTTAAATGGCTATATTTTAATATTATCCATGGCCTCTGACATTTGATATACAATCTTTTAAGATATCGACCAATAGTATCTATGCCGATATATATGCCATCTCATATTTATTTTAGGCTACTATGCTCCACATGCCTTTTTATGACCTTGTCTCATTATTGTTAATGCCTCAGGAATCCCATAATATCTCAAATGAAGTTCGTCATTAAGTTAACGAAATAAAAATTCCTTCAATTAACACAAAATTGGGTGCTTGTTGCTTAAGTCTAAAAGACACTTTCTTGTTAGGATTTTCTAAAAAATCTTTAATATTTACCCTCTAATTATGGGAAACTTTTTTTATCGATGCTAAAAACTTCCAGTGAAAGTCCCCTCTTATAAATTGATGTGTAGGACCTTTTTTGTACCATAATACACTTATAGACTAAATCTTTTAAAAAATTTCAACCCATATACTATTTATGAAAGCTCATTTTCCTTCTAAATTCTTACCTTGTGGAATATGTTAAAACTATATCATCGAAGAATTGTAGCAATTGGACAATAGTAGTATAATAGGGTGAAAAATTTAAACTCATACACTTATATTCTCCTACCACTTGGCATAACGCCAGTTGTGAATCTCTTGTGATTATAACTTCTTTAACTTTAATATCAACTAAAAGTTCTAGTACAATTTCTAAGCCTTCATATTCTACTTGATTATTAATATATAGGAAGTCCATTTTAACAAAGAGAAGAGTTTTGGTCCCATTTAGTGCAATTATGACTACTCTAACACCAACTGATTTTTTTATATTAGACCCATCAAATTTTAATTCCCATGGCTTCTTCTTCCAATTGAGAACTAAGTGTCCCAGTTCCTCTTGTACCTTAATTGAGGGATGGCTTACTAAGAAGTTAGTTAGTGTATGACCTTTTATATATTTCTAAGGGTAATATATCAAGATGAAGTCTATAAGAGTCATTTGCCATTTCTTAATATTTCCGTAAAGGTTTGGCTTATTCAACATATATTTTATTAAATCAATATGTGAAACCACATAGACTTTATTTTGCAATAAATAATGCCCTAATTTTGAAAAAAGGAATACAATGTCAAGCATAACTTAACAACAGATGATACTTCTTTTCTATTGCTGTATGATTATGCTAAAAAAATAAATAGCTTGCTCATGGCTCACCTCATTCCTTTTCTAGGGGGCATTAATACTGAAGGTTTGGTTACATATTCCTTGAAACTATCGAGCATTGCCTGATGCCTTTCCTCCAAATGAAATTCTTCAAAATTCTTCAACCTTAATAAATATAAAAATTCTTTTGTTTTTAATGTTAGATTAGAAATGAATCTTCTCACACAGTTCACCTGGACTAAAATCCATTGAAGATTCTTCTTATTATGAGGTGGTTTTGCTTTAAGAATGGAATTTTCTCTATTTTAATTCGATTCCTCTATTGTGAACTAAAAACCTTAAGAATTTCCCTAATTTTACTCCAAAAATAATATTTAGGGGATTTAAATTCAATTTGCTCCTTCTTATTATATGAAAGGCTTCTCGCAAATCTTGGACATGATATGTACTCTTTTTTGACCTTATGAAAATATCATCTATGTAAACTTCCAAAGTATGCCCTACCAAATTATAAAAAATGGCATCATGACGCTCTAATAATTGACTCATGCATTCTTTAGACTGAAAGGCATTGCATCAAACTCGAATGTCCCTATTGACCCTAGACATCTAAAAATTTGATTATAACTAGAAAATAGTTTATAAAAGTGAACAAAGAATGGCCATTCGTTGTATTTATTAAAGAATTTGCAATCGACATTATGTATTTATATCTACATGGGTAGCTATATTTAAATATCTAAAGTCGATACAAATTTTTATTTTTCCATTTTTCTTAACTATAGATATAATGTTTGCTAACCACTCAGTATATATGGCTGGTCTAATGAAACTAGCCTTACATAATTTTGCAACTTCTTCTCCGATCTCTAAGTTAACTCTTTGGACCATCGTCTAAGAGGTTGATGACAAAATTATAGTTTTATTAGAATTCTTTGTTCTATCAATTTTCTACTAAGTATTGAAATTTTGATACAGGCCTGGTGAAATAGTTTTTTAATTTTTTTTAAAAGTTCCACTAGTTTTAGCTTTATCTTTGAATTAAAGGTTTTGTTAATAAAGACTTTGTTGAATTCTCCTTAATTGCATATATTCACTTCTTTTAATGATTTTAGGTTATGTTTGTTATAATCATCAAACTTGTCAAGAGCATAGTTTAGCTATTGGATGCCACCATAACTCATTTGTAGTTCCTTTTATTCTTTAAAAAATTGTTCAATATTATAACATTTATTTATTTCTTTAAAATTATCTAAGTTTTGTTGTATTTAATATTTGATCTCTTCGGTAGCAACTACTACTTTTTGTTTTTATGAGAATTCACACTTTATGTTCCTCTATGATAGGAACCTTCATCGACCTAGGGTATCCATAACGTTAGTTATTTTTACGAATCTTTCTAACTAGATTTTCGTCTTTTCTTTGCCTTCTTTAGAATAAGACAACTTCTGAATTGAACTAACTTTATATAATCTCTATAGAATTTTACCTCCATCGCATCAACTCTGGTGAAGTATGGTTGTGAATCGGCCTAAATGATTGCTACTTCATATCATTTCCATAAAAGTAAAAGCTAATAGAGAGATGATGGAATGTAATAATTGGAGTGGATACAATCTCACCTAGTAGTTGGCATAGGCGTCAATAATAAAGAAAGCAGTTAATAAAGTCTTCTTCCTATCGTAATATTCACAGGAAAAATTCCCCATGCTTTGGTAGTTTCCCCATTGAATGCAACAATATATACTTCAAATTAGGATTAAGTCTACAATGTCTTTTCCTAATGCTTTCATCATTTTAGTTAGCATAATGTTTACTGTCAACCCATTATAAACCAAAAATCTTGAAGTTAATCTCCTATTAATATGGGCTTTAATAAATAAAGGTCTTATATGTTGTGTTATAACATCATTTAGCTTTTCTAATGCCATATTTTCTACAACTTTTGGTCCTATTGCCGATACTGATACCCTGCATTCTTGTCTCTTAAAAAGGTTTTCCACCTTCTTTACCTAAGATTTTCCAAATGAAATTGGGAGTTTTATGAAAGAAATAGTACATGGAACCTGAATAAGAATTTCTTTAATCATAATAAATTCATTAGAATCCTCAGAGCAAGTTGACTTTATGTGAAATCTAGGATTCTCTTTTATCTTATCTTATTTTTCAGTAATGATGATAAACGTTTATTACACTATATTTTAAAACCCATATTTAGTGTACTTGTTATTTGAGAGTTTTATATCATTTTTGGTACTTATTTTATTTACGGTATGTTTTCAGTATCAATTACATTTATATATCAAAAGGAGAGAAAGCTAGGAGAAATCGTGGCAAAAAAATGTAATAAGTAGAGCTATTTTAGAGATACACACCTTTGTGATGAGGAACATGCCCGTGTAAGGGACCTCTTAAGTCACTATGAGTGTGTGAAGCTTCAAAGACGTTGTTTTACCTTTGTGAAGATACACGCCTATGTAAGTCTTATTCATAGTCGTGTTATATACCGGTATAAGCTTTTAGAAATGTGTAAATTTGCGATTTTAAATTGTTTTTAAGATATGAAATTACTCATAAGACCTTTTAAATGATCGTGTATATTCCAAAAACCATAATTTTGCATTATAAAAGGCATTATGAAGTGGAGATAAGGAAGAAGGAGTTAGAGTCAGAATTAGAGGCAAAGTTAGAGTTTGAGACAATTCTGAACCTAGGACAACAAAAAACACAAAGACTACTTCAAAGATCTGATAGAGAATAACTTTCCATCAAATTTTCGAGGGGATACATTAGAGAAAAGGGAATATATAGCTTATGGATTATTTTCTCTTAAATGATTCTTTTGAACTGTTGATGTTTTTTTTTGTTTTATATGTTTATGAACTAAGTTTACTTAGTGCCTAGGTATGATGAACCCTAAGTTTAGATGGATGATGTGATTTGATCTTTTATTTAAGCCAATTTGATTGATTGGTTTATTGTGATTTAATTATGCATTTTTATTCTTGATTTAATAAATCTGGGATATTAGTTTAATGTTTGATTTTATATAGTTAAGATTAAGAAATCCCTTTGTATGGATAGATCTATTATAATTGAAAAGAGTTACACATTAACCTAGATATGTCGACATAAATCCTTCAGATTAGGGTTAAACCTAATTGTTAAATTCATAAATCAAGTAATCTAATCTTAGGGGTTTTAACTAGAAAGAGGTTTCAGTTAATTAACTGAGGATTAGTTATTAATAGTCTTAAGAAAAATACTAATTAAGATAGGAATTTCTATGTGTAATGATCAATAATTAAATTTCATAATAAAAGGTTAATACCTAAGAAATATTCATTACCTAGATGATAGTTATTCAATATTGATTAATCTTAGTGTTATCTATGTTCTAGTTTATTAGTGTAAATTTTAGTTTAGTTTAGTTTTAATTAAACCATCATCCTATTTATTAGTTAGAAAATAGAAAAGAGATTATTACTAGTACTTGTAGTTCTTACAAGATCGACACTCGATATTCGTTGATACTATACTATAGTTCGATAGGTGCATTTACTTGTGAGATCTACATAGTAGAGATCAACTCTCGTCCTAAGTTTTTAGCACCATTGCTAGAGACATGAATATTAGGAACACCCGATTTTTGTTAATCTAGTCATTTTTACTTGCTTTATTTCTTTTACTTTTTGTTTTTAATTTGTTTAGTTTTTTTGACTTTTTGGTTTTTTCACTTCTATAAGTATTTCAGTTAGTTTACAATTGGAGGAAATCTATCACAAATAATTGACAAAGAACAAAAAATTAACAGGATAATTTGTAGAAATCTTTGAAGGACCTTATTAATAGAGTTCAAGTTAGATCAAGACTTAGAAGGTTAGATTGATAACAAAGGATTGGAAACTATGGCAGACCAACCAAAGACCATGTTCAATTACGTTATACCAGACTTGACAAGAACAAAGTCTAGCATTGTGAGACCTACTGTTACTACTAACTAAGTATCATTCAGATGATGTAACAATCTATCCAGTTTAATAGGTTATGAGATAAGGATCCTAACATAAATATATTAAAATTTTTGGAGATCTATGATACTTTTAAGGTTAATAGTGCCAATGATGATATAATAAGATTAGTTAAATTCTCTGGCTAGGTTATCCCTTACCACTTTGGACTAAGTGGTATAAAAGTTTCTTTGGAAGTATTTTCAGTAAGTTAAGAATCCCATACTAAGGAATGACATCCCCTCTTATCCCTAAGTCGACTTAGAGACTTTATAAGATACTTAGGAGAGATTGAAGGAAATATTAAGAAAGTGCCCACATCATGGTATAACATTATGGATGCAAATTAGACCTTTTATAATGGACTAAATCAAACAATTAGGTAGATGATAGATAAAGTAGCTAGGGGTTCTCTAGTTAGCAAAACACCAAAAATAACTTAGGACCTTATTGCATGGCTATCAATGGTGGTTTTCTCGACTAAAACTTAGCATGCTAGTAGGAGCATATTACATATATGTGGTTATAATGTTGGCATGCTAGGTTAAAGCTTTGTGAAAAAAGATAGACGGATTAATTATGAATCCTCAATTATTCCAAACGATGCAGAGTGAGGTGTGTAGCTAGGACACCCAGGTCAAAAATGCTACACATTAAAGCTTGAACATGTGGATTATATGGGGAATGCTCCTAGACCTTAGAGTAATCCCTATAGTAAAACTTACAATCCAAGATGTGAATCACCTAAATTTCTTTTGGGGAAATTAAAGGCAACCAAAGAATAACCTTATACTAAGATTTCAACAACACCTACCTCAAGAAAAGAATCCAAGATTGGAAGACCTCATGACGAGACTTCTTCAAACTTTAAAGGCAAGATTTCAATGCACTGAAACTTTATTAAGAAATTAGGAGGCTTCTAAATATAAATTGAAAAATTAGATTGGTTAGCTTGCAAAGCTAGTTTTCAAAAGATAACAAAGGAGTTTGCCTAGTACCACTAAGACAAATTCTAGGAACATGTGCTGGTAATTACCCTTAGGATTGGAAAAGAGTTGCAAAAGGAGAACAAAACCCTAGATGAGAAAAAGAATGACACCAAGAATCAAGAGAAAGCTGAAGGTGAAGACGCCTCATCCCTTATACTACTAAAGTGAAGAAAGATCACATAAATGAGCCTTTTGGTAAATTCATTGAACTGTTTAAACAAATTCATATTCACTTGCACCTTGTTAAGGCTCTTGCATAGATGCCTAAGTATTCAAAATTCTTGAAGGAGTTATTAGTAAAAAAGAGGAAGTTAGAGGAGTTGGCAACAGTGACACTAAGTGGAAGATGCTCGATAATTCTTCAAAGCAAGCAACCAAATAAGCTTAACTTTCTAATAAATTTTACTATTCCTTATAAAATTGGTAGCCTAAAAGTGGAAAAAATTTGGGGCCGATATTAATATGATGTCTTATTCTTTATTTAAGAAAACCTTCTAATATGAGTTTATAATTAGCAAATAGATCAGTAAAGTATCCTAGAGGTATTATTGAGGATATTCATGTTACAGTTGATAAGTTTATTTTCCCAGTAGACTTCGTGATTCTTGATATACAGGAAGATATAGAAGTTCCTCTAATTTTAGGTCAACCTTTTTTAGCAATTGCTAGGTTTATTATTGATGTTAGTGATGGAAAGCTAGTGCTTAGGGTTGGAGATGAAAAGGTTACATTTAAAATACTTGATTTCATGAATTACTCCCTTGAACATGTTGATGATGGTTATTCTATCAATGTATTTTATGATTTAGTTTTGGAAATTTATAGGACTCTTTTCTTAAAGGTCTATTAGAGTTGTTTCTAGTTTAAGGTAGAAAGAAATATGAGAAACAACTTACAAGGAAAAAGCAAGTAGCTTACTTAGATGTTAAGAAAGCCATTTAAAGAAAGCAAAAACTTAACCTTTATAAGCTGCCTTGATCATACTTAGCAATGTTAAGTTAAATATATTAATCAAGAGCTACTTAGGTGGCAACCCAAGAACTAAGATAGTTTTGATTGATTTGATTATGTTATTTCAATTACTTTGAGTTTACTTTTAGGGTTCATTGATTTTCGATATGTTTTATGTTAAATTATTAAGCATCCTTATTTGATTTTGCCTAATTATTATGTTTGTGGTATGTATCATTTAATTCACTTAATTTTGAATGAAAATTTTTAAAGTTTTTAGGGGTACACGGTCAAGTACATACCTATGTACATAAAAATCTCAATTTTGTATGTTTTACATAGTTTTAGTCATCACAATCAAGTACAACCTTAAAATTTTTAAAAATATGCATACATGACCACAAAGAATTATATGGGCTTGGGACACGCCCATGTAGCTCAATCCTCTAGAATGTATTAATTTATATGCCCATATTTGAAGTCTTAGGTTTACAATGACTCACACGATTAGTTACACTATCGTGTAATTGACAGTGTAAGTCCATGACCCTTTTTGAAAACCCTAACCTTCTTATTCTTTCTCCCTTTTTCTCCCTCTTTTGCTTTTGCCACTTCTCTATTGTATCCCCTCCTACAACATATCCCAACTATTTCAAGTGATTTTACGAAACCTAAATTGAGTTTTCTTGTATTTTATGTAGATTACATTTGGATTTTTATGTATTTTTAGAAATTTTTGGGCTTATTGTTCACCAAATCACTAGATTTTTGCAATTAATCCAATCCAAGGTTTGTTTACCTAATTTTCATCTTGTTTTATAATTATAGAAAAATTCCGTTCCTTTCCCTATGAATTATTAGGTTATTTTGATGAATTGCATGTGGATTTAATGAAACTTAAATTTGGGAATGTTAATTTTGCTCACTATATTATAAATAGGCATAATTTGTTGTTTGTATATTAATTATTTAATGTTTATTAGTTTAATTTCATATCAGTTCTATATTTTGGATGATTTAAGGTTTAATTATGTATGTAGTATATGTTTAATTGCTTAATTTAATTTTAAATTTTAGGAATTCCATTTAGCAATTGCATAATTAGATTAATTTTGGTTGTTAATTGCACTTTAGTTATGTTATTAATTTTTCATGAGTTAAATTTTCTAATTATTTTGTTAATTTCATTGTTTTAGTTTAATTTGATTTTTGATTATTCGTTTTTTTGCATTTGTACAACACAGCGAGTTTACGAATTAACTATAGGGGAATTTTTTATTTAATATTCATTATTTCCTCACATTTTATTTTTTTAGGTACAATGATAAAAAGAATGAAAGTAGTGCAATAACGAAAGGTAAAGGAGGTACCGAGGAAAAGATAAAAAGGTGAAGCCTCTTCTAGAGACCCAAGTGAAGCTCACCCACCACCAGTTGGAAATACTATAGCACATCCACTAATGTGACACAAGATGTTGCATTTTAATGTTGAGGCCTATGAGGAGCCATTTTAGAGGCTTAAGGATAAGAGGATTGTGACCAATAGATGTATAAACTCAGAAGCATTAGAGCATATTAGTTTGGCCCAACAGGTTCAGGAAATTATGAGTGTTGGAGTGTGGTCTCGATTCTTTGAGATCATGGAGCCCACATATTGGAAGCTTACTTTCGATGTGTGCTCCATATTTTTCATGGAAAATGGTCATTACCGTTGGAACCAGCTAAGCGTGATCCAATTTCAAATGCTCAGGGTTATGATGAGGATGAGTTAAACTTCTCTGTGATGATTGGGCTCTACGATCAGAACTCCGTGGAGACACAAGAGTACATGACCCTCTAGGTAGATTTTTTTTATAGTGTGTATTCATAACTTCTACCGCAACATCAATGAGGAGGCATATTATGATTCGAACAAATCCAAGGCACCTACTCTATGATAACGCACACTTAAGTATATTCATAAGATCTTGATCATATAGTAAGTAGCCAAAGTGATAACTTTGACATAGTTAAAAATTTTGATTTGTTTTACTTGTAGAGTATGAGCGTGAGGATGCCGATACACCTGAGGCATGCCTTATCCCTATATTTTTGGCTTTGAAACGAGCAAAAAAGATAGGGACAATATGCATCGACCCCTATGTGATATAACTGGCGAGGAGGGTAAAAGTCTTCAACCAACTACCATTGATGAGGCTTCTCGCTAGCATTGTTACCCTCAACTTAGACATGATGAAGAATATGCATATAGTGCGTAAGAGACAGGGAGCGATATGAGACATGTATCGATTGTTGGGAGCTAAGGTTGTCCATGTAGCTATGGGAGCAGATGGGGATCACCCCAACATACTAAAACAGCCACCGAGACAAGGCTATGGGAGGAGCAGAGCACTTAGATGACTTTACAGATAACATAAACACGCCCAAGAGTCCAACACCACCTCCACATAAGGATTAGCTAAAGATTGTCAGATTGGATAAGTACATAAGGATGATTCTAGGAAACCAGCATCTATACAAGAAGACCAATGGGAGCTTATGGCGTATATGTTGCAGTTAGAGGCACATTGTTGATGGATGGAGGATGTACTATATAGGATGCTAGGTCACCTTAAACTCAAGATATCACCTCTAACAGCAAGACCTGGGCTATAGACATCCCCATTACACCAGATGACTGGCGACTACAAAGGTAATATAAGATGCTCGATTAAGGTTTTCTTTTGTTTTATTATTTGTGTATTTTTCTTATTTTATTTCTTTTTGTCTTATAGTTAGTAAGGACCTAGTCTTATTAAACTTTATTATTATAAGTCATTTTTATTTTTATTTTATTTCTTTTAATTTTTTTGTCTTTTTATCCCCTTTTGTTTTTCTTTTACGAGGATGACTGTACATAATATCAAATGGAATCTTTACTGAATTTAGAATTTTTAGCTTTTATTAATGAAATACCAAAATATTTCTTTCTCACTTTTTTTGTTTTCTTTGATATTATATTTTTCTATGCTTCTATTGTGTACATTGGGAATAATGTACAAATTTTAAGTGTGGGGAAGCAGTTAATGAAAATTTTTAAATTTTTAAAGCCTATTAAAATATTTATTTATTCTTATTAATTGACATCCTAATTTAGTAAAAGTTGCTTGAAACACTTTAGGTTATTATCGATTATTAAATTGAATTAGTATGCAAAAGGATGAAAGTTAAAATTGACTCTCTTTTATATGTCATATTTTTATTAACCATTGAGATAGTAAATTTGAATAAAAATTGCATATTATTTACATACATGTGACTATTTGTGCGTTTTTGAACCTAAAAGCAAATATATCACTATTTGACTTTTTTAATCTATGTTGTCTTTTATTGTGCATAGTTGGATGATTCTAGAACTTACTTTTATTATTCATGTTGAGACCACATTTTTGAACTAAAAGGCATTAAAAAGATTATTAAAAAGGCACTTTGATTTAACCTTTTGTATTAGTCTATTTTCTTTAATTATTATTAACCCCTTTTTATCCCTTAAGAGTAACCACTTTTTAGGACTTGGCCTTTCTTTGATTGATTATAACCACATTGATAGCCTCATTCCTATTTTTCTTGAAAACTTTTAATTATTTTTAAACCCTAAAGGATTTGCATTTACTTGATTGCTTGAAACTTAATTTATATTGAAGAATTTTAAAGAAAAGATCCAATATTTCTATGATTATTAGTATATGGATTATTAAATTTGTTTATTCTCAAATGCTTTATTTTATAATTTTATATTCTCTTCAAAGTTGCTTGAAAAAGTTCAAATTTCAAAAATTCTGTGTTGCAAGCACATTGAAAAAGAAAAAAGAAAAAAATTTGTGATATTTGTTGGAGAGTAAGAAGAATTATTATTATACCAATGAAATTATTGTTTGAAGGACGTGTTATGAAGAACTAAGTTTTATATGATCTTGTTTACGTAAATTTTCTTCAATATTATTACTCTTTTCAATTATACCTACCATACCTATACTTAAGACTCATGACACCTTGTTAAAAGACCTTTTTATTTTTGTTTCAAATTTACTTATTAATGGTCGTGATGTGATTTTATTATAAGCTTTTGGTTAAGAATCCTCATATGTAATGATTTAAGACTTTGTTATATTTTCCACCCTAAACACTTTGAGTGCGTTGATTGAATCCTTTACGAGGGTGTGGAATTTGTGCTTTTAATTTTATGAAGATTATCACTGTGATTGCTATTGATATTGTAACATCCCGTTTCCATACAAAGGGTTAAACCATAGAAACGGGTACATGTGAGGTCAATCGGAAAAATTAGAAAAACACATCTCATGCTCATGCATTAAAT